>OY740793.1:32520035-32745035 GCA_963514005.1 Raja brachyura | reverse complement strand
AAATTGAAGAGTGGGGTGAAATGTAAAACTGGGGGGAGGCATTGGATGGAAGGGTACAGGGGAAGAGGAAGAAGGAGGTGGGGGGCTTTAGATTGATGTTGCATGTTAACCAATCACACACCAGCCAGCATCTCTAACTCCACCCCGCTGTAATAATTATACTAACACTTGTTTCTCAGCACGGACAGTTGGAGCAACCAGGATGTACTAACAACTAATCATCCTCCATGCTGTTAAGTTTCAGTGCTGATTAAAGATGTGTTTGAATCACGTACTGAGTCTAGAAGTCATTTACATGCTGTCAGAAGTGGGATGGCATGGGCGCTTAATGGCAGTGTTCAGTTCTTTCGGGTTGATGCACAAGCGAATTTCATTTTTTCCCTTCTTGACTGTGGCAATCATGGTTGAGACCCAGTCGGTGGGGTCACTGACTGCTTCAATTATGCCTGTGGAGGCCATGTCCTTCAGCGCAGAGTGAGCCCTGTCAGTCATGGCAAATGACAATCGGTGTGGAGGTCGGATGACGGGTGTCACTTCGGGGTCAATAATAATCTTGTAAGTCACGGGCAACTTGCCCAGGTTATTGTCGAAAAGATCAGGGAATTCACTCAGCGGGTCCAGGGAAATTTGCAGCTTGTGGATCGTTTTGTCAAAGGAGATCAGCCCCAGTTCATGACAGGCCCGGTTGCCAAGCAGAGTAACTGAATTAAAGTTCAAGACATGGAAGGTCAAGACATGGAAGGTCAAATTCCTCGTGGTTTTTTTCAGCACACATTTCAAGTTGGTTTTTCCCCACTGTAATACTTATACTAACACTGGTTTCCCAGCACCGACAGTTGGAGCAGCCAGGATGTACTGACAACTCCATGCTGTTAAGTTTCAGTGCTGATTAAAGATGTATTTGAATCACGTACTGAGTCTATAAGTCATTTACAGGGGCCCAGAAGATGAAGGGGTAGGAGACGAAGGGGAAAGACTAGGGTGGGAGAAAGGTGGGGCAAAGAGGGGCAAGTGATTGGTAGATACAGCAGAGGAGAAGCAAGGCTTGTGCTTTGCATGCCTAAGCATCCCGCAACACCTGGTTCCGAGCCATTTTAATTCCAATTCCCATTCCTAAACTGGCCTTTCTATCCTCGGTCTCCTCCACTGGCAATGTGGGGCCACAAGCAAACTGAAAGCACGCTGTCGCCTATTCCTACAACCCAATAGCATGAACATTCAATTCTCCAATTTCAAGAAAACTGCCCATCCTCACAGATACAGTAGCACATGAGGTCAGGATTGAACCCAGCTCAGTGAGGTTATGAGGCAGTAACTCTACCTCGGCCCACCGAGTCCGCACCAACCAGTGATCCCCGCACATTAACACTATCTTACACACACTAGGAACAATTTACATTCATGCCCTACCAATTAACCTACAAACCTGTACGTCTTTGGAGTGTGGGAGGAAATTGGAGCTTCCGGTGAAAACCCACGCCGGTCACGGGGACAACATACAAACTCCGTACACACAGCACCCGTTGTCAGGATCAAACCCGGGTCTCTGGCGCTGTTAGCGCTGTAAGGCAGCAACTCTACCGCTGCACCACCGTGCCGCCCTTGAACATATGTTAATCTTGTGTCAGTTTTATTGGAAGGTGACATAACAAAACTCCTGCAATAGTGGATAATAACATTAATAGGAGTGAGGAGCTAGAAGAACTGTCTGGGGTAAAACATGAGCGCAGGAGAAAGTAACCAGGCAGGCAGCTAATATGCCTCCAGGATCTAATGACATGCATTCCAAAGTTTTGATTGATCTGTCTGTGCAAATGTCTACACTGGGTGTCCGTTTCCAAAATTTCAAAGGTTTTAAAACTGTCACGCAGATTGGAAAGTAGCAAAGGTAACCTGACAGTTTAGAAAGCAGGGAGAGACAAAATGGGGAACTACTGACCAGTGAGACGGAACTAGTTGTCGTGGAAGTGTTAGAATCTATTATCAGGAACGTGATAAAAGGGCACACAAAAATTAATGGGATTGGGCAGAATCAAATGTATTTACCAAAAACACATGATTTTGATAAATCTGTTTATTAATTCAACTGTACTTAGAAGAACAGATACAGGAGTACTTAGACTTCAAGAAGGCCATTGAGAAGGTTGTACATAAGATATCACAAAACAGAATTAGAGCAGTTCTGGTCACCCGATTACAGGAAGGCTGTGGAGGCTTTGGAGGGGGTGTAGGGGGTGTGAACGTTTTTATGCAGAGTCTGGTAGGTACCTGGATATGCTGCCAGGGGTGGTGGTGGAGGCAGGTACCACAGTGGCATTTCCAAAGTTGTAATAAGCACATGTGAATGCAGGGAATTGAGGGATTTGGATCCCATGCAGGCAGAGGAGATTTGTTTAACTTGGCTACATGTTCAGCATGGACATTGTGGGCCGAAAGGTCAGTTCCAATGCGGAACTGTTCAACATTCAATGTCCTACGTTCACACAGTTTTATGGAGAATGTTCTGTTGTGGAACAGACAGAACAAGAAGAGAGGGGTGATTTAGTGATCGGCTGGTTCAGGTGACAGAAGGAGGGAAGTCTAAGCACTTCCCCTTAATCAGCTTTCTTCCTTAGAACCTCACAAAATCTCTTATCCCTTATCCTTATGATGGGAGTCATACCTTGTGAAAAGGAAAAAAAGAAACTGCTGAAGGAACTCAGTGGGCCAGGCAGTTATTTTTTTTGCTCGAAGTACCAGCATCTGCAGTCTCTTGTACCTCCATCTTTCAAAAAGGATAAAAGAGAACACAAAGTGAAAGCATGTCAGCAGGTCAGGAAGCATCTCTGAAAGGTGTGGAGAGACAATGATTTGGGTCGGGCCCCTTCTTCAGACCAAAGGGGTAGAGGGGAGAACACTGAATAAGAGAGGTGGGGGGAGGGGAGGCAAGGAAGTTGGCATGAACAAAGCAAGAAGGGTCTCGACTCGAAACGTCACCCATTCCTTCTCTCCAGAGATGTTGCCTAGCCCGCTGAGTTACTCCAGCTTTTGGTGTCTATCTGGCAAGTGATTGATGGATACAGGTGAGTGGGATTTGATTGGGTGAGTGGTGGAGAAAGGCTAGAGATGAAAAGGAGACAAAGGGAGATAGGAGATGACAGGAGTGAAATGTAGAGCCTGAAGGAGGGATATAGGTGCATGAGGATGGGGGAGAGAGGGGAAAGTGGGGATAGTGTGCGAAATGGCTGTTCTTCAGGGTGGGGCACTGGAAAGAGAGGAGGTGTTGCGTTACCTAAAATTGGAGATGGTTGTGTTTATTGAATGTCAATCATCTCATTGTGGAGTTCCTCAGTGCATTGTGTAAGATGCTTCATTAACGATCTTCCTTCCAGCATAAGGGTTGGAGTGCTAGCTGTCATTGATGATTGCACCATATCAATGCCATTTGCAAATCCTCAGTGAAGCAGCAAGTCCGAGACACCATTCGGGTATGGCCAAATAAAGAGTAATATTTATGACACAATATTCCCAGGCAATCCGCAAGAACAGGTTTATGAGGATGTTGCTCGGACTTCATGACCTGAGTTATAGAGGGGGCACATTGGCGTAACGGTAGAGCTATTGCCTGACAGCGCCAGAGGCCTGGGTTTGATCCTGACTATGGGTGCTGTCTGTACAGAGTTTGTACGTTCTCCCCGTGATCTGCGGGTTTCTCCAAGATCTTCGGTTTCTCCCACACTCCAAAGATGTACAGATTTGTAGGTTAATTGGTTTGGTGAGCCAAAGGGCCTGTTTCCGCTCTTTATCTCTAAACTAAAGTAAACTTCTGCAAATGATTTACCTCCTGACACCCCAAAGCCTTTCCAGCAGCTCCAAGACAATGTTGAGGAGTGGAGAAAGCACATTACATCTGGATGAATGAGTGTAACTTCAACAACACCCATCACGTCCAGGAAAAAGCAACTTACTTGATTGGGATCTCATTTACCACCTATTTACCGCTTCTGACATTGGTTCACAATACTACCACGTACAATGTACAAAGTACAGAACAATGATTTGCCCAGGCTATTCCAACAGCATCTTCTGAACCTGTGGGCTACCAACAGAAAGCATGGTGACACTATCAACAGCATGAGTGCAAGAGAACACCATCTGGAATTAAACATTGTTATTGTTCCTTTGTCAACTCTCGGTCTGAGGAGAAGCCAGAAGAATGGTGTTGAGAAGCAAAAATAGATCAGCCATGACTGAATGGCAGAGTTGATTCGATGGGCTGAATGGCCTAATTCTGCTTCTGTGACTTATGAACTATATATTGGAGATCCTACCCCAAAACACAATGATAGGACCTCCAATAGAGGGATTGCAGTGGTGCCAGATGGTTCTCACCATTACAACCTCAGGACTGTTGTGGATGAGCAATAAATGTCGGTCTTGCCAAAAATGCTCATGTCCTGAAAAGTTAATTTAAAAAAAGTAATGGAATGCCACAGTGATTGATTCCCTGGTGCTCACCATCTATATCACCGATTCGGATGAAGGAACTAAGAGGAATATATCCAAGTTTGCTGATGACACAAATGTTGTTTGTAGCAGGATACATTGGGTTCTCAAGAGGCGAAATGAAGATATGTAGGTTTGGCGGATGGAATAAAATGCTGAAAAAATGTGAGGCCATCCACATTTGTACAAAATAAAAGAGAAAGGCAGATTATTTTTAGTTGTTGAAAAATTAAGATGTTGATGTCTTGCAGGATCTGGACAAAAGTTTATATACAGAGACAAATGCATTGTCCTTTTATGCAACAGGATTTAAGTATAAAAGTAAAACTATACCCCTGCTGACCCGTCTCAACCTGAAAAATCACCCATTCCTTATCTCCAGATATGCTGCCTGTCTTGCTGACTTACTCCAGCTTTTCATTCATTCATTAATTCATTTTCTGTTTATCTCCTGCCATTGTGTAGGGCTTTGGTTATACTACACCTGGAATATTCTATTCAGCCTTGGTTTCCCTATGTTACAAAGGACACATCTTTCATTTAGTTTCTAAATAAGTGGCACAGTGACGCAGCGGTAGAGCTACTGCCTTACAGCGCCAGAGACCCGGGCTCGATCCTGACTACGGGTGCTGTTTGTACAGAGTTTGTACATTCTCCCCATGACCTGCGTGGGTTTTCGCCAAGATCTTTGTTTTTTAGTTTCCTTCCACACATTATGGATTGTAGGTTAATTGGCTTGGTTATAAATGTAAAATTGTCCCCTAGTCTGTGTAGGGTAGTGTTAATGTGCGGGGATCGCTGGTCGTTGCAGACTCGATGGGCTGAAGGGCCTGTTCTGCGCTGTAACGCTAAACTAAACTAAACATTTGTGATGCCCTCTTACCTAATTGATATTTAAGATTGGTGGAGTTGTTAAAACTGTTCCTCCTGGTCAATGTTACAACATTAATTGCATCATGACATTTGTTCAATTTCTACACAGAATCTTTCTGTGATTATGAATGGTCTAAGTGAAGGATGTAATATGCGACAGTATGAGTGCAAGAAGAACCTAGCCTGTTGCCAGATACTGGTATTTAATCAGTATTCCACATAAAGGTAATATCTGCAGGATGCATTACCATTTGGAAGGGGGATTCAACTTCCCACTTTTCAACAGAGTTGGAAAAATAACATGGAAGTTCTCCCCAGGATCCCCTCTGATGTTTATCCCCCCAATCAACACCATCCAGACAGGGAGTCCAGCCACATCTCACTGCTATTTGTGTAAGATTGCTTTGCACTATTGGATCTCGGGTTTCCTACAGTCAAACAGTAATTACATAGCAAAATATCTGTTTTGGCAGTAAACACTTGTGCATGAGACATTCAGATCACTCGTCTCAGCATTACAGCGTGATAATATGCCGGCCCTGCACGAACCTCCTTACATCCTTACAAACGAACACTCGCTCCAAAATTCACGATTCCATTATTGTATGTGTGTTTATCCTGATTCCTTTAAATGGATTCAACATCTTTATCTATCTGTTCCATGAAATCATAAAGATATTTTTAAATTGAATTAGATTTTAGTTTTAAGAAAGAGGCCCTTTGGCACACCGAGTCCATGAAGACCATAGATCATTCGCACACTACTTCTATGTTATCCCACTTTCGCATTCCACACACTAGGGGTGATTACAGAAGCCAATTACAAACCAGCATATCTTTGAAATGTGGGAATAAACCAGAGCACCAGGAGGAAACCCAAACGGTCACAGTCAGAACTTACAACTGCACACAGCGCCCGTAGTGAGAATCGGATCCTGGTCTCTGTAACTGTGAGGCAGCCACTCTACCGCTGCGCCACCGTGTCACCTCCCCTTGACCCTTTCATTGTGCAAATTTAAAATAAATCTTATTTATATGAACAATAGATGAGCTATAATATCCTAACTTCTAGTTCTCTCCTACATATCGTTACTCCTATTCATTTTATAAATCGTAAGATCTAGGAACTTCAGCAACTAACTAACTACACCTTGCAATGAAAATCAAGGACAGGGATTCCAGCTTCTCCTTCTCAGAATGTGTAACATCCATCCTTTAACCTCTTCCCTTGACTCCTGCATCAAGGAGACATCCCTTCAAAATCCCATTTGTTTAAATGTTCACTTCTCATTCCTTTGGTGGGCACGGAGAGTATACGCCCATTTATTTAAATCTTCCTTCACGGCATAGGCTCCTCCCAGTAATAAATAGAGTGAATCTCAACTGTTACGAGCCCACATGGGTCTCAAACCTATGATTTTAGCAAAAAATCTGGTTGAAAAGGTGTCCTAGAGGTTAGAGAATCATAGAGAGATACAGCATAGAGACAGACGCTTCGATTCAATGTGTCCCTGATGAACGTCACCTACACTAATCCCATTCTCCCTACATTCCCTTGAATCACCCCAGATTCTACCACTCACCGGCACACCAGGGATGATTCACCATGGACAATTAACCTATTGACCCGCACATCTTCAGGGTGTTACAAGGAAACATGAGTCCCTGGTGGAAACCCACATAATCACAGGAAGAGCATGCAAATTCCACGCAGGCAGCATGCGAGGTCAGGATCAAACCCAGGCCACTTGTGCTGAGTGGCAGTGGCTTTACAATCTGTGCCATCGTGCCCTCCCAATGTTTCACTGTTAGTTGCCAAGTCCTGACTTGCTCTGGTATCCATTTGGAATTATTATCAAAAGTAGGCACGAAGTGCTGGAGTAACTCAGCGGGTCAGGTAGCCTCTCTGGACTCATGACTCCAGAGATATTGCCTGACCCGCTGAGTTACTCCAGTACTTTGTATCTAACTTCGATATTTATCAGCATCTGCAGTTCCTTTCTTCACATGAAATCGTTATCAGTTGTGGTGTTCCTTTGTGGTGCCCAAATGTATTTAAGGAAAATACTATGAATGGCATTTGAACATTGAGAGCACATCTTTATTTTAATCAAGATTATTTTTAACATATTGAGAGTAACTTTCATTTTTTACGAGGAATCGCGAATACCAGACACATTAGTTACAATTGGCATCAGAAAATATCTAATTACAATTAAACTTCCAGAAAAGTTTTTTTTTATGTATTTAGATCTGTTGGGGATTTTTTTCCCAAATAAATTGCCCAGTACTTGATGTGTAATACTAGTTTCCATAGTAACAGACCGTTCTGTGAAGTATGGAGGGATAATTCATTGACAGCACAGCTGGAATTAGTTTAAAATTGTTTATTACTGCAGCCAAGAGCAGCTGCTGTCTCCTGAGATGCTATCACACATATATGCCATAAAACTTATTTGTACTGCAATGGGACAGGAATTCGTATTACTTCCACATTAAGATTACTTCCAGATAGCATACACAATCAGAAGCCATGACTGAAATTATATTCTGTTCATTCTGACAACAACTACGTTACTGCAGTATCCCAAATGTTATTTGAAGGAATACAACATGGCAGCTTCAGTAGGTAAGTCTAGTGTGCAAACATTCTATTACTCCACTGTCTGCAGGAGATGACGAATGTTTTCGACACAGACCTGTTCCAAATGGATAAAAGACTTAAGGGGCTGTCCCACTGCAGTGACCTAATCCGCGAGCTCAGAAGAGTTTGCCCTCGACTCTTACTCACAGCATGGTCGACACGAGGTCCTAAGAGGTCTTTGTAACTCTCCTTCATGCTCGAGAGTAGTCCCCGCATACTCAAGGCCTCAGCTAGGTCACAACGTATTTTTCAACATGCTGATAAATGCCTGCGAGTAAAAAAAGGTCGCCATGGAAAAAATCGATATTTTTTTAACTCGTAGGTTTAGTCAAGGTAGGTCGTAGTAGGTCGGCATGTTATTGGTGGGTAATCGAGGGTAGGCAAAGGTAATCGAAGGTAGTCGAAGGTAGTCATAGATAGTCTTCAACATAGTCGAAGGGAGGTCAAAGGAGATCGAAGGAGGTCGTCTTCACTCTCCGCTATTCGGTGTCCAATTTTCCCGAAGCTAGTCGAAGTTAATCTTCAGCATAGTCGAAGGAGTTCGAAGGAGGTCTTCCACCTAGTCGACGGGAAGTTCATTAATCAGTGTGTATAACTTGCTGGTTCACGGGTAATGGCCCGATTCTCCTGAGGCCCAGACTTAATTTAAAAATATAAAACTTACCAAAAACCCAATTAATATCACAATGCACGGTTGCAAGCACAATTAGATAAAAAGTCATATAAACCTGCACTGACATTTCTCCACAGCTTTTGTGGTTTATACACTGGTCCACCCTGACCTAGAGTTGAGAGATAGATGCTACATGTTCGTGGCCCCACTCTTTAGCAGGTCACTGCTCAACCATTTACTTAGTGATGAATCTAGGGGCAAAGTGGGAGATAAAATCTATCCATGACTGTCCTCCAGCATGTGTCAGACTTCTGCATTTCACCACAAACACATAGAAGTGCAAGATACGCTGAGGAATTAAAAGTTGATCAGCTTTGGCCACAAAGACCCTAGATAGTTAGCAATATGATTTGGCTCAGAGGTTCCAGGATAATGTAGGCTGAGTGAAGTGATTCCTGGCTGCTTACTTACTTTGACCTCAGTATTCTGGGGTACAGTTAATGAAAATCACTCCAGCTCCCACTTCTGATTGGACTCCTTGCTCTGTTTTTTTGTGAATAGCTATTGAGGGCAGATGGTATTTCTTGGCCAAAGCTCACGTGTGTAATACAGATAATCAACAGAGGTTGCATGATTTATATATAAAAATGAGTTACAGCTACCAATATATATTCATGGGGTTCAAATAGACCAAGGACAGAATGATGAATATGTGCTGTGATTATTAATTCAGAGGCAAACAATTCTTTCTGACATCCAACTTCGTAAATACTGGCAACCCCGTTGTCTCTTCTGGGCAAAAGATACAGAAGTGTGAAAACGCACACCTCCAGATTCAGGGACAGTTTCTTCCCAGCTGTTATCAGGCAACTGAATCATTGTACCGTGACCAGAGAGCAGTCCTGAACTACTATCTACCTCATTGGAGACCCTTGGACCATCTTTGATCGGACTTTACTGGCTTTACCTTACACTAAATGTTATTCCCTTATCATGTATCTGTACACTGTGAATGGCTCGATTGTAATTATGCATTGTTTTTCCGCTGGCAGGTTAGCACGCAACAAAAGCTTTGCACTGGACCTCGGTACACGTGACAATAAACTAAACTGAAATAAATTGAGGAGGCCACTCATTCGTGAGAATGGATGAAGGTTGCCACTGATGTGACAGTGTTATAGTCCACTATGAGTTCGGAACCGAAGGTGTTGTAGGCCTTTATTCAAGCAATCTCTGAGCATGTATCCATGCAAGGATTAGGTGAATTCGTTGTGTTTTAAGCATTGTTAGATACAATGACGATACGACAGAAGATTGACAGACCATGCAATTGTGATCATGACAGGTTTTGGTGAGTCTAGTGGTCATTTAGCTAGAAACAAGGAACTGCAGATGCCAGTTTACAAAGAAGACACAAAGTGTTAGTCACTGAGAATGTCACGCAATATCTGGAGACCATGAACAGATGACATTTTCACTCAGGACCCTTCTTGAGTTATCTGGAATCTCCTGTGCTCCTATGGATAAGTTTGAGTTAGATGTTAAAAGTGCCAAATGGCTAACTTTAAAATGTCTAGGATTCTATAGCGTAGCCTCCATCTATTCGCTATTGATGGATGTTGTCAGTCCCCAGGTGCATTTCACCTGTGTGGGTGCTGGTGTGCAATGCCTATCCCAAGTTAAAAGCAACCCCATATTGGCAACATCCACTCCATGATATGAGTTTGCGAACTGGAATCTCATGGGTATGTTTTACACATTTCCATTGTGCATTGATCTATTTTTCTCCTGAATCCTGATCTTATCAGTATGTCATGTTGTAGAATTTTGATTCATCATTCGAGGAGTTGTTTAGAAGCCAATTAGCACAGCCCTTGAGTCCTAATGCAGGGTCTTTATCCAAAACGTCGATTATCCCTCTGCCTCCACAGATGCTGCCTGACCTGCTGACATCCTCCAGCCAATATTGTTTACTTAATACAACCCTTTGTCTCATATGTCATAACATTGCCCATTATGTTCCCTATATGTTTTATCCATCTATCTATCTATATATATATATATATATATATATATATATATATATATATATGTGTGTGTGTGTGTGTGTGTGTGTATATATATGTGTGTGTGTGTGTATATATATATATATATACACATATATATATATATATATATATATATATATATATATATATATATATATATATGTATATATATATATGTATATATATATCTATATCTATATCTATATATATATATATATCATTAACATATATAAGTTGAGGAACCAACCATTGGCTTTGCATGTAATTTGTTTTGTCTAGTTTAGAGACACAGCATGGAAACAGGCCCTTCACGCATATTGGAGGAACAGCATCTCATAATTCGCTTGGGCAGCTTACAACCCAGTGGTATTAACATTGATTTTCCTAACCAGGTAACCCCTGCATTCCCTCTCTCTCCATCCCTCCCCCACCCATGTTGCACCAGCATCTCCTTCTCACCTAGCAAACAGCTAACAATGGCCAATTTTCTTTATCATCATTACTTTTTTTGCATATCTTTCATTCGTTTGTTCTATATCTCTCTACATCACCGTCTATATCTCTCATTTCCCTTTCTCCTGACTCTAGACCCGAAACATCACCCATTACTTCTCACAGTGAAGCTGCCTGTCCCGTTGAGTTACTCCAGCAATTTGTGTTTATCATCAACCCACTGAGTCCACACAGATCATTGATCACTCATTGACACCAGGTGAGGATGGAAACTGGATCTCTGGCCACTGTGCCACCATACCGTGTTAGCTTCCAGATTACTTGTGTCAAGTGGCTTCCTGTTCCGTAAAGCCCCTATCCCACTTAGGAGACCTAAACAGCAACCTCTGGTGACCTTGCCCGCCACCCAAGGTTTCCATGAGGTCACCGGAGGTTTTGGTCACTCTCCCTAATGGTCGAAAGTGGTTTCCGTGTGGTCGAGGCTTCATCTAGGTTACTGCTATTTTTTCATCATGATTAAAACCGGCGTCGACTAAAAATAGGTTGCCGTTTTAAAAATCGATAATCTTTTTGTCGCAGGTCTAGACGAAGCCGGTTTTCTTCATAGTCGAGGAAGGTTTTCAACATATGCGTGGGAGGTGGTAGGAGCTTGCAGGTCACCTCGATCTTGATGTTTTTTTGGGTGGCGGGCAAGGTCACCAGAGGTTGCTGTTTACGTCTCCTAACTGGGACAGGGACTTTACATTGCAACCACTCATCTAAAACAGAACAGTCTTTGCACAGCCACACTTTGTGATTCAAAATCAATCACTGCTTGTAAGCATTAATAAGATCACGGAAGTAGTTTGAAGTCTGGTTCTTGCTTTCAACAACAATTCCTATGTTAAGTAGACTCACTTTGATCAGGTCCCTTCTCTCTGCAGCAGACTTTACATCAGGGGGGCTATCACACAAAAGCTCGATTCTATTCATATAAACCATCCTTCAACAATTTAAGTTGCAACAAGCCCTGTCCAAAATTAAAGCAGAATAAAGGTTCAACCGACCACCCTCCAGTTCTGCATTAACTTTATGGAAGAAAATAGAGGTAATTTGATACATTTTGCATAAATAATTGTGGCATGTCATCCAAATGCATTAAGTCTTGACTGGTTGCAATTATCAACAGTAATTTCTAACATGTATTATTTTTTGACCTTGCTGCTTTCTTGTAGCAAAGTGGTTACATGGCAAGCAACAAAGTGTAATTTGCAAGAGTCCTTACATGAACCTGTGCTGTCAATGGTCTGGAGTCTTTCAAACCTTAGTCAGTCCTAAATGAATATAAATCACACTAACAAAAAGTGTCCAGTAACCTTAAGCTTGATCTAATTTGGGTTGTGAATAATGAAAGAAAAAGTGCTTCAAAATGTTGTATTTTCCACTGTTGATTTATTTGATTGGTCCTGCTAATCTCTGATCATTCTTTCTTGCAACCATTCTGATTGACTTTTAATAAAGTCACTGCAGGGAGAGGTTGACCTGAATAATGTAGATACACTGAAAGAAAGACTGGACAACATTTTTGGGGGGGGTCGTGAATGGGGGGGATACTTGGGGGAGGAGGGTAATGGTGTGGGGGTGTGCAAGTAGATTTCAAAGAGGAAAGAATAAATAATAATAGAAAACATAAATGCTGGCATGAAATAGTTGGGCAAAATTGTCTTTCGCTTCCCATTAATCCTGCACAATCCTTTTAAAGCCTCCTCTATTGATGATCAAGGCTGATTTTCCTGATGAAATGTTAAAATTATGATACCCGAGTGGAAAGTTTTACAACAGTTTAAAACAATGACAAACACCAAAGGACTACTTCAGAAGAAATAGAGACTTCCCTTGCAATAATTACACTTAGTTATGTAATTAATTGTCTGGATAAATAAAAAGATGGATAAAATAAATAGAAAATACATTATGAGAGCTGTCTGTATGGATCTTGCACATTCTTCCTGTAAATGCATGGGTTTTTTTTAGGTGCTCCGGTTTGCCTCCCACACTTCAAGGACTTGCAGGCTTGTAGGTTAATTGGCATCTGTAAATTATAAAGTGCCCCAGTGTATGGGTGATAGCTGCTCGACATGGACTCGATGGACTGATAGGTTTAAACTAAAACTAAAGACAGCTAATAATTTTGTGTGTGCATCGGGGAAGGCACTGTCTCTTCACTGAACCAGAGAAATGCATCATAACAAAAGTGGTTTACAGATAATACTTGATCCTGTGAGGTTTATGAACAATTTGCCAGTATATTATTTCCCAGGTGTTTTCTGCCTTACTTTTGATTTTATGAAATTTGACAACAGTTTAATTTGCAATCGATGACAAACACTAAACGACTACATCAGAAGAAGGAGAGACTTCCCTTGCAGTAATTAGTCTATGATGTAGATAATTACCCTGATAAATCGACAGATAGTTTTCTGTGCATCCAACTAAAACAAATATCATGATCAACAACTAAGAAATGCAACCATGGAAAGATGCACCACAGAAAGCATGCAATCGGCTTTCATTGCTTTGGGAATTAGTGAGAGTTTTGGAGGTAGCCTCTTCCACCACACAGACCAGCTTCCCCACTCATCCACACTTCACGGTGCCTTGGAAAAGCAGCCAATATAATCAAGGACATTTACACCCCGGGCCACTCCATCTCCTCATCTTTCAAGCACGCCGCACCAGATTCAGGAACAGCATCTTCTCCATTGTTTTCAGACGATTCAAAGGTCTGAAGGACGTGGCAGCAGATGCCTCCCAGGAGCCCGCGGAGACGCCGGACAGTGGACTTCGTTGATGGCGGAGTTTACATGGATCGGTGGAGCCTTGGGAGTTGGCGGCGACCTGCGGGTGCCAGGGCCTCGCAGTTCGATGGCGTCTAACGGGTCGATGGAGTCTAGCGGGCAGCAAAGTCTACCTGGGTCAGCGGAGCCTCGCGGGTCGACCCGCGGTTGACAGTGTGGCAGTTGGTGAGGGCGCCGGTCTGGGTCAGCGGTCGCTGACGGCACCAGTGGTCGAGGATGGGCCATATGGGAGCTGGACGACGTGACACCAGGAGCATAGGAGGACCCGGCGCAGGGGAACCGTCGTGAGGGGGAGAGGGTGAAAACGAAGGAGGACCCAACATGAAGGGACAACCATGAGGCGGGGAGACAGGACAAAGGAGGGCCCAGTGAGGAGGAATGGAGGGGGGGGGAAGAAAGGAGGAGCTGGCACGAGATACTTTGTCAGTGTCCTTTATGTGGTGACTATTTGCACACTTTGGAGAATTTCAAGCACAGAATTTCACTGAGACTTGTCGCATGTGTCCAATAAAGTATTAATTTCTCTCATAAGCTAGAATGTAGTCTCGACCTTCCAACCTACCTCACTGCGGGCATTAGACTTTTTCCTTAAAACTGTAGCATTACAATGCTGTAAAACTGTATTTTGTACTGTGGTATTTTTCTCTTTGCACTCACTGTTGTACTTGCATATGGTTTGATTGTATTTAGAGAAAAGCATAATTTGATTTGACTGGATAGCGTGCAAATGAAAGACTTTTCACTGCAGTTTGGTACATGTGACAATAATAAACGAATACCAATACCAACAACAGTGGCCTGGCATGAACATTAAACATCAATGAACAAAGCCTTAAATCCCCATCCAAAGGATGCAATGGTCTGCTGGAATTAACATTTTTTCCGAATGCCAGAAGAAACATTTCAAGCTTAATTTTAAGTAAAGAGATCCACCTTAGAATGTTTTTGACATTGAAACATTGAGCTACACAGTAATGTTAATGTGACTCCTAAGCTGGGAGATCAGGGTTGTCATTCCTTGGTCATGATAGATCTGCATCCCAGTCTGCTAGCCTTTTGTGATAAACTGATGAAACTCCATACGATGTGTTGCTCAGATGTAAACTCGGGAAAAGTACTCTTGGCAGACTACACAAGTAGATCAGGATGTGAGTGGATAAGAATGATCAAAGAGCCAACTCTTATTTTCAGAAGGTATGTTAACAACAACAGAAATCACATCAGCAGCATAAATTGAAGTTTAGTTTTGGGATACAGCGCGGAAACAAGCTGTATCAAGCTGAAACAAGCTTCAGCCCACCGAGTCCACTCCGACCAGCGATCCCCACATACTAACACTGTCCTACACATACTGGGGACAATTTACAATTTTTCCAAGCTAATTGACCTACGAGCTCCCAGAGAAAACCCATGCAGGTCACAGGGAGAAAGTACAAACTTTGTACAGACAGCACCCGTAGTCAGATTCGACCAGGTTCTCTGGCGTTATAAGACAGCAACTCTAGTCCACTGTGCCATCGTGCCACCGTGCCACCCTTCAAGTGACGAGAACACACCAATTGCATTCATTGTCCAAGCCCAGGAAGCAGTTGAGCAAACACTTTTTATAGATGAGAGTTAAGCACGTGGTCATATGATCAATGCTCAATAGGTCATTATGTAAATAATTTGCTTCTGATTGGGAACTGAGGTTATTATCACCAAGAGAGAGAAAAATTAGGAAATGTTGACAACTTCTGGCCTTTGTAGATACACACGGCACAGTGGCGCAGCTGGTAGAGCCACGGCTTCACAGTGCCAGAAATCCGAGTTCAATCCTGACCTCAGGTGATGTCTATGTGAAGTTTGCTTGTTCTCTCTGTGACTGTGTGGGTTCCCCTTTCGTATGCCGGTTCCTTCCCACATCCCAATGACATGTGGGTTTGCAGGATAATTAGCCTCCAACAAACTAGATCGATGGTCGGTGTGGACTCGGTGGGCCAAATGGTCTGTTTCCATGCTGTATCTTTAAAACTAAAAGCTAAAAAAAAACTAAAAGTATGCATGAATTTATAGCATATAAAATCATTAAGCGATTGGACACGCCAGGAACCATGTTCCCGATGTTGGAGGAAGTCCAGATCCAGAGGCCATGGTTTAAGAATAAGGGGTAGGCCATTTAGAACTGAGATGAGGAAAAAACATTTTCACACAGAGAGTTGTGAATTAGTGCAATTCTCTGCCTCAGATGGCAGTGGAGGCCGATTCATTGGATGAATTAAAAAAGAGAGTTAGATAGAGCTCTTAGGGCTAGCGGAGTTAGGGGATATGGGGAGAAGGCAGGAATGTGGTACTGATTGTGGATGAGCAGCCACAATCACATTGAATGGCGGTGCTGGCTCAAAGGGCCGAAAGGCCTACTAATGCACCCATTGTCTATGTATCTATGAATATTTTATCTTGTTTTAATTTGTTGTGTTGGTATTTTCTCATCATCCCCACACGGATATTTAAGAGTTAAGCATGAATAAGTTCCCAACACTATCACCTAAAAGATTACCAGCCTAAGGTTTTATGTGCAAGCAATGTACCGGGGAAGTTAAAGAGATGACATTATCAAACAGATTTAAACTTCTCTGGAGACTACAGATGATGTTGCCACTAGACAGCTTGCAGTGAGGTGAAGGAGATGAATCTGCTGTCTTTTTGGGCAGTGGAAGGATATTTTAAATATTAAGTTTCAGAGGTAAATAGAGTAAGCCTTTAAAACGGATATTGGTTGTAGTGCACGGCCCTACCGAACTTCACCGCCAGACCGGATTGCCGACACCACCCCAATGCCTACCCACACCGGCACTCTGCCCACATAGCTTCTTCAGTCGCGCCTACTTTCGCTGCCACCTCCACCGCCACTGCCTGTATTGAGAAGGAGCTTTGTAGCTTAGAACAGGTAAGGCTTTGCTTTAATCTTTCAGCTGAAAAAGCGCACGTCTATCAGTGCAGTTCTTGCTCAGCCTAATTCTTATTGTTGGGTTACTACATACAAATTGCCATAATGGGCTTCGACCATGGATATGATTACATTGGTGTGTTCTCGTCACTTCAAGTTATGCTGCTGGTGTGAAATATTTTCTTGCTGAAATACCATTTTTTCTTGTTAAAATACCATCTGTGGAATTCTCTGCCACAGAAAGCAGTGGAGGTCAATTCACTGGATGTATTGAAGAGAGAGTTAGATACAGCTCTTCGGGCTAACGGAATCAAGAGATATGGGGAAAGGATGATCAACCATATTGAATGGCGGTGCTGGCTCAAAGGGCCAAATGGCTTACTTCTGAAACTACTTTCTCTGTTTCTATGTTCTGAAAATAAGACTAGGTTATAGCGGACTATCAGGCAATAACGGACTCAATCCCCCCCCGCCGGCTATGGTCCATTATAATGAGGGCTTACTGCACTGGGAAATATGTGGGACCAAAGGGAAAGGTGAGGCAAGTGTCATTTCTCTCACAAAACAGCTGACAAATTCACAATAGCTGTGCATGTCTCCATTTGCACTAACTCATTTCATGAGCATGTCCAATAACTCTGGTGGTGACATATCTAGAGTTGAAACCCTTTCCGTAACTCTTTCTGGAATCTGAAGAAGAGTCTCATCCCGAATAATCACCATTCCATGTTCTGCAGAGATGCTGTCAGAACCTGTGATTTACTCTGTGTCCCTTCTGCCGATATTCTGCTGGACTAGCACGCAGAATTTGAACTGCACTGTACTATATTTTTATGTTCTGTAGAATTCAGTTTCAATTAAAAATGAAATTAAATGGACAATCAGGTGTTAATAAGGTTTGCATGAGGGGTATGATTTTTCACCTGGGTCATGGGTATATAGAAACATAGAAAAATAGGTGCAGGAGTAGGCCATTCGGCCCTTCGAGCCTGCACCGCCATTCAATGTGATCATGGCTGATCATCCAACTCAGTATCCCGTACCTGCCTTCTCTCCATACCCGCTGATCCCTTTAGCCACAAGTTCCACATCTAACGCCCTCTTAAATATAGCCAATGAACTGGCCTCAACTACCTTCTGTGGCAGAGAATTCCAGAGACTCACCACTCTCTGTGTAAAGAATGTTTTCCTCATCTCGGTCCTAAAGGACAGAGATGATCCTGCACCTCCAGGGAGTTTATAAACTTTGGTCAAATTATCTTATTCCATCCCATCCCATTCAATTCCCACCCTTCCCATCCCATAGCAACCCATCCCATATTCTGTCCCATCCACTTCCATCCCATCCCATCCCATCCCATTTCATCCTACTCAATCTTAAACTTCCCATCCCATACCAAGCCATCCCATATTCTGTCCCATCCCCTTCCATCCCTTCCCATCCCATACCTTACCCTTCCCACTGACCCAAACTGATCTAAATCACAACTGCCACTTGATGATTTACGATCTCCCGAGTGCTGTTTTCCTATTCACGACCACTATCAATTACGAGTCATCTCTTCCAACCAATCCGTGTCCCAGCTATTGATCACCTGCAGTACATCGCTGCCAATTTACTCCTCAACTCCCCTTTTCATCAATATATCCCATTAACCCCTCCTAACCTCCAATGACTTCTCCCCAGACTTAACTATTTCCTGTGTACACTTTGCACTGGCAGAGTGAATAGGTAAGGGCTAATGATTGAGCAGTTCTCAATCAGAGGCACACAAAGTCTTGGGTCTAATTAGCAACTGAATTCATCATCAAATTGCTCTCATACCCAACATTGATTGCCCAGCCGTGAGGCTGTGGTTTAAGACACCTAAACAGCTACCTTTCAATTTGTATTCTGAAAGGGGGAACTAAAATTCCCTCCTTTTGATTTCATCCCTATGGTTCCAGAAGTTCATCATCCAGTACTCTCGAGGCATAGATGGGGTAAATTCATAGTCTTTTCCCCAGTGTTATTGAATCAAGAACTAGAGAGCATAGTTCTAGGTTTAAGATGAGAGGGAAAAGATTTAATCTGAACCTGAGGGGCAATGTTTTCACATAAAATATGATATGTGTATGCAATGAGCTGCCAGAGAAAGTGGTTGAGGCTGGTACAATAACCACATTTAAAATACATTTGCACAGGTACACGATGGATAGAAAAGGTTGAGAGGAATATTGGTCAAATGAGGGCAAATGGGGGTCAGGCTAATGGTTGTTTTGGTCAGCATTGGATGATATGGGAAAGGACCTGTATGACTCCATGATTCTATCAACCCATTCAAGTGCTTTTTCTCATAAGCAAGTATAGGGACAATGGTAGTTTACAACCGCAGGTGTAAAACAAGTGGACAGAACATTTCCTCAATAACATTCCAATTTTAAACTTCCAGAATTATTGTCATCGGAAGACAATTGAAAACCCAGATCGATTTTCTCCCCAATACCAATAATTGCCCACTGGTGGAGTGGAGGGTGAGACAATTCAGCTCGCCACAGCCCTGTGTTCACTTCTGCCACCAATCTTGTCCATGTTGCTCCATAGGAACTGCAGTACCTGTAGAGCCTGGTAGTGGAGGAGAACTGCACCATTCCTGTTTCAATCACTGAGCACTTCTCTTAATTTTGTGCAAAAAAAAACCCAAAACATTCTACGAGGTGTGAAAAATACCACTTACACACACAGGAATAACAGAGCCCGTCAGAAATAGTTGGAGAAGTTCTATGTTTCAACTCTATTTTTTGTAAAATAAACTTTCCTAATTGCAGTCTCAGGATACAACAAACCACTTTGATGTTATCTGTGTTATCCTGCAGGCAAAACATGGCCAGCCAAGAGGCACCAAGCAAGATCCATAAACAGCGGTTTACAACGATGTTGAAGGGTACACCACTGACAATGGTCACTGCACTGGAAGGGTCTCCTGTTCCTCTACTGGCACCATGGATGCCTCATATCAGTCATTCAATGCTTTGTAGAGAAAAGCAACCTTTTCTAAAAAACTGACCTGCAATGTACCTTGCATAGTAAGGGATTTCATTGACACTCGCCAATCAGAACCCTTATTAGGGAATGCTTCTTAAAGTAGAAGGGCGTTGTCATCGAGCTGAGGTTTTTATGGGAAGGTTGAGTTCTTGGAACATTTCGCTGTAGCTTGCACCATAAACATTTCCATGCAGGCCCATAAGGGAACCGTTCACACTCAGAAAGATACTCGATCTGTTGAAGTGAGAACGGTTCGCTGATGCCCTGATTACAGGAAACAGCCTTAGTTCACTTTTCCTAAAAAACAAAGGAGAAAGCAAATGTAAACTCGTCTGTGTATTTTTTTCGTCGGCGGTTGTTACAGGTGAGGGATTGCACAGACTTCATGATTTAGTACATAATTGCCATGATGGAGTGCAACTGTGTGCTCTGTGCATCTTCATTCCAAGTCCACACAAACACTATTCTCCTAAGTATGTGTACCTTTTAAATTTAATCTTGAGGTTTGGATTGATTTCTGCCCAAGTAGTTCATTTGAATATCCAGCAATGTGAATTGGAGGAAATGGTTTAATTTTTTTAAAAACCAGCAACAAATACCATCAGGATATTAGAACATGTAAAAATAAACATTAACATAATATTTCTCTATATTTTGAGTAGCTGAGATCAAATTAAGATACATCATTGATGCACATACCTTGGTAGCAACAAAACGTTTCCATCTTCTATAAATCTTTCTCTTTACGTTCTCACTCTCCCTGAAATGATAAGGAGTTTCAGAATTAGTAAAGTTTGTCAGGTCTCACAAGCTCCATTATGAATAGATATGTGGGTCTCCCTCACAAAATGATACTGCTCGCAAATCAGTCATCACATGCGATGAGTTGGATTTTTGTTCATAATCTGTCAAATTTCCTAACTACAATTTGTCACCAATAGCCTCTGTTGTGTATATATATATATATATATATAAATAGATAGATAACAACCATTTGATATTTTATGGGGAGAAGGCAGGGGAATGGGGTTGAGGAAGAACGATAGATCAGTCATGATTGAACGGTTGAGTAGATTTGACAGGTCAAGTGGCCTAATTCGGTTCTTATTACTTACATTCACAAGTCTTTGTTAACATCTCCAAAGTAATAATGGCAAGCGAAAACGGTCTGGAAATTTGATCCTCTTGCAGAGTTTAAGATAGAATTTCATTAGATGAGTAACTGGGATCCGGGGCTTTCTCTGTTCATTGTTTAGCTGTGGTTTTCCTGCCGGATCCTCGATTTGCATGATGCATAAATGGCGCACGGACTTGGCAGAATTTATCTATACCACACATCTGGATCCATTTCCACATTTAATCCATGGATGTGTGGCGTGCAGATGTGGTGAGCCACTCGTACACAGACAGCCATTCACAATGTATGCAGGGGCTGTTTTGTTATAAATTAAAGAAGACTGCAGCTGATGGAGTCAGACAACAGGGAAGCATTTTGAGGTAGGTCCCCTCCAAGTGCTTCTCATGGTGCTCCTTGCTTGGACTCACAACGACAGCGCTTCCTGAAATGTCAAAGATTAGATAACACAGCTTTTATGTGAAAGGGGTAAAGCCTTAAGGAGATGTACATAGAGAGTGGTGGGTGCCTGGAATGCATTGCCACGGGTGGTGGCGGAGGCAGATATTATAGTAGCATTTAGATGTTTTTTGATAGGAACGTGGATATGCAGGAAATAGAAGGGTATGTCAAAGGGAAATGTGTCAAAGCTGCCACAGCCAGACATAAAAACAGTTTTTATCCACAAGTAGTTGCTCTACTCAACAGCCAAAAATCTGTGGCCTCCCTTTGATCTGGTATTTTGTTGGTTCACATGCTTGATCAATGGTGTTTTATCATTAATATTTTATTATTATTAATGTTTAGTGTTTTCTGAGTCATTCGTAACTGTCACTGTATGTCATGTTGTTACTTGTGGGCGGAGCACCAAGGGAAATTCCTTGTATGTGAATACTGGGCCAATAAACTTACTTACTTACTTACTTATATGGATCACGTGCAGGCAGACAAGATTAGTTTAACTTGCCATTATGTTCATCATGGACATTGTGCGTGGAAGGGCTTGTCCTGTGCTGTCCTGTTCTATGAAGCAATTTCCCCACCCCACCACCTCACAGTGATCTCCTCTCACCCATGACGGCCTTGCCACTATTTTGCTCTCTCCTACGAAATATCACTTGACTATGACTTAAGAAACCCCCAAGCTCTCTTAAAACTCACTTGAATTCCTGCATTCATTCTAAAATGGTGAGGAGAGTAATGGAATGGTAACAGGGAGAACGGAGGAAAGGGTAACTGATGCATTAAAGTGAGTTTATGCACATGGGCCTCTGCATAAACTCAGTTGTTAGCCTGTCAAAAATGGCATGTTATTCGGCCAAGGAATTCCAGGCCCATTATTTTTGAGGGATCTGCATACATGTTTGCTGCTGTACATAACTGCTATAAGTAAAATACACGTAGTTTTCATTGGGTCTAAAGTGATCTGTGATCTTCGGAGATTGTAAAATGCATTTCCAATGGAAAAGACACTATTGTTACCCAACAACACAATGGAATATCTTCAAAAAGGCATTTGAACACTGTTGCCTTGAGAGCAATTACAGCTGTGAAAAAAATCTTGCCAGGTCAGTGAAGACTGTATTCCATAATTGAATAAATATATGCACATCTATTTAATAGCCAGCAGTCCCATTCTGAATTTAGCTTGAGGCCCTCTCTATGCGATGGGAGGTTCTGGACATGCACAATGTCATCACATTTATAACATTGGCTCAGCGGTAGAGTTGATGCATCATAGCACCAGAGACCCAGGTTCGATCCTGACTATGAGTGCTGTCTATACGAAGTTTGTACATTCTCCCTGTGACCTGCGTGGGTTTTCTCCGAGATCAGAATATAGTAGGCATGAATACAGAACAGATCAGTGTGTCCATATACCATTATATAAATATATACACACATGAATAAATAAACAGATAAAGTGAAAATAAACAGATAATGGTCTATTAATGTTCAGAGTTTTGTTTCAGTTGAGTTTAATAGCCTGATGGCTGTGGGGAAGCAGATATTCCTGAACCTGGACGTTGCAGTCCTCAGGCTCATGTACCTTCTATTTGAAGGTAGCAGGGAGCTGAGTGTGTGGCCAGGATGGTGTGGGTCCTTGATGATGCTGCCAGCCTTTTTTAGGCAGCGACTGCGATAGATCCCCTCGATGGTTGGGAGGTCTGAGGACTGGGCAGTGTTTACTACATTTTGTAGTCTTTTCTGTTTCTGGGCGCTCAAGTTGCTCTCTACTGTGCACCTGTAGCAGTTAGAGAGCGTGCTCCTTGACATACCGACTCGTCGTTATCTTCTCAGGAAGAGAGGCGCTGATGTGCTTTCTTTATAATTGCATCAGTGTTCTCGGACCAGGAGAGATCTACAGAAATATGCACGCCCAGGAATTTGAAGCTCTTGACCCTCTCCACCATCGACCCGTTTATATAAACGGGACTGTGGGTCCCCACCCTACCCCTTTCTAAGTCCACAATCAGTTCCTTGGTTTTGTTGGTGTAGAGGGCCAGGTTATTGTGCTGGCACCATTTGGTCAGTCGGTCGATCTCTCTTCTATACTCTGACTCGTCCCCATCAGTGATACTCCCACAACAGTGGTGTCGTCAGCGAACTTGATGATGGAGTTTGCACTATGACCGGCTACACAGTCATGAGTATAGAGTGAATATAGCAGGGGGCTGAGCACGCATCCTTGAGGTGCTCCCGTGCTGATTGTTATCGAGGCTGACACATTTCCACCAATACAAACAGCCTGTGGTCTGTGGATGATGAAGTCGAGGATCCAATTCCAGAGGGATACACAGAGATCTGAGCACTTGGTAACCAGCTTGGAGAGGATGATTGTATTAAATGCCGAGCTGTAATCAATGAAAAACAGCCTGACATATGAGTTTTTGTTGTCCCAGTGGTCCAGAGCGGAGTGGTAAGCCAGCGAGATCACATCCACTGTTGATCTGTTGTGGCGGTAGGGAAACTGCAGTGGGTCCAGATTTTTGTTGAGGTAGGAGTTGATTTGTGCCATGATCAACCTCTCAAAGCACTTCATCACCACCGACGTTAGTGCCACTGGTCGATAGTCATTGAGGCACGTCACCTTGCTCTTCTTGGGCACCGGTATAATTGATGCCCTTTTAAAGCAGGTGGGAACCTCAGACCTCAGAAGTGAGAGGTTGAAAATGTCCGTAAAAACTCCAGCCAGTTCATCCGCACAGGTTTTTAGAACACGACGGGGTCTACCATCAGGTCCAGGCGCTTTTCGAGGGTTCACCCCTCTGAAGGATTTTCTGACGTCGGCCTCTGTGACTGAGACTGAAATACCATCACAGCGAATGGGGGCTCGAGAAGGCACATCAGTGTTCTCCGTATCAAATTGTGCGTAAAACGCATTGAGCTCGTCAGGGAGTGATGTTTCGCCGACATTCCAGCTGCCTCCTGATTTTGCCTTGTAGGAGGTGATTGTATTCTGGCCCCGCCACAGCTGCTGAACATCCGTCTCATCCTCCAGCTTGGAGCAGAAGTCCCTTTTGGCCTTTTTGATGACCTTATCAAGGTCAATACTGGACCTCTTGTAGACCACTGTATCATCAGACATGAATGCCCGGTGTCTGGTCTTCAGGAGAGTCCGGATCTCAAAGTTCATCCAAGGCTTCTGATTGGGAAACACTCGGAAGGTTTTTGTAGGGATGCAGTCCTCCACACATTTCTTTATGAAGGCTGTAAGACGTCTGGTGTTTGTTGACCACGGCGTGCAGCTCCTCCAGTGCCAGTCCGCTTGTGGACGGATGTAGACCGCGGTCAGGATGATGGAGGTGAATTCCCTTGGTAGGTAGAAGGGACGGCACTTCATTGCCAGATGTTCGAGGTGTGGAGAGCAGGAGTTGGATAGGACTGCCACGTCTGAACACCACACAGAGTTGACCTTGAGGCAGACACCCCCTCCTCTCCCTTTCCCAGATGCCTGCGTATGGTCCATATGAGTTCGCAGTAGCGCTAATGCATTTAAATGCGTTAGCAGCTCGCTACTTACCGCGTTGATTTCAGTGGATTTCCTGATGCAGGTGAGTTCATAAATGCTGTATCTTACTGTTTTTCTTTGTGCTGTTCGCAAAATGGCGCCGCAGGTAGACGCCATCTTAGTTAATCAGGATGTGGGAAACTTTCTCAGGATTATTCCCAGGATGTGGGAAACTTTCCATACTTTCCACTGTCTTTCTACATTGGAGGCAAGCTTCAGGGAGAGGACCATTGACGTGCAGATGTTGAACATAAGGTCCATTGTCTCATGAGCTTGAGTGAATAAGTTTGCAATGACTTGGCACTCATCCACTTGCAAGTGAAGCATCATCAGAGGACCTCAGCTTAATAACTGAATTACACCCGTTACACTACACCAAGTCGTTCAAGTAACATTTTGTCCCCTTGAGTAAGCAACCTTAATCTGATTAAAAGTGTTTATCTGTTGAACCCAGTCAAAGACATGAGCACATGATCTAGACTGATTCTTCTAATGACAAAGCCAATTCAACCAAATACACTGAAACAAGGAAATTTGTCATGTCCATGTTGTAGTTTATAGAACCCCCACCGTGCATTAGTTGGTCATCGTGCTTCCAAAATAGGAAACTCTCAGGAACAATAAAGGCTGAAGAATTGCAAAAGGGATTTTGTGGCACACCGGTAAAGTTGATGCCTTAAAGTGGTAGAGATGGTTCGATCCTGACTACGGGTGCTGTCTGTACAGAGTTTGAAAGTTCTTCCTGTGACCGTGTGGGTTTTCTCCGGGTGCTCCGGTTTCTTCCCACATTGCAAAGACATCCAGGTTCGTAGGTTAATTGGCCTGGTTATAATAGTAAATGATCCCTAGTGTTAGTGTTCGTGTAATGGGGTGATCACTGGGTGGCATAGACTCGGTGGGCTTGTTTCTGCGCTGTAAAGGGCCTGTCCCACCAGCATGCAACTCTACGCGATTAGCGCGACCTAACGTGGTCGCTTGAGCCGTCCGGCGTCGCGGGGCCGGTCCCACATCGATCGCCGGAGCCGCACGGAATTGTGCGGACTTCGTCCCGAGTTCGTCCCGACGTCGCGCGGGGCTCAGAAAAACCGACTAGGTCTAAAAATCCCGCGCGGCAACGGCTTGTCGGCTCGCAGTCGCCTCGACATTTAAGGGCCTGTCCCACCAGCATGCAACTCTATGCGATGAACGCGATCAAACCGGCAGCGGGGGCCGCGCGGAGGTCGGGTGATCCCCTGTATAGGGCCGTCCCCACCAGCATGCACCTGCATGCGGCAAGCGCAACTAAACCGGCAGCGAGGGCCGAGCGGAGGTTGGGTGAGTGGCGCAACGCGGCGCAAAGCGAGGCGAATTTGAAGCAAGTCCAAGGTAAGTTCGCCAGGACTTAGAAGGGCACACAGAGAGGGGCACCGAGATACACACACATACAGGGCCACGGAGCCACACACATAGAGGGTCACGGAGGCACTTACAAATAAGTTCACGGAGGCACGATGTCGGGGCGGTGTGTAAATGTCGAGGCGACTGCGAGCCGACAACCCGTTGCCGCGCGGGATTTTTAAACATAGTCGGTTTTTATGAGCCCCGCGCGGTGTCGGGACGAACTCGGGACGAACTCCGCACAATTCCGCGCGGCTCCGGCGATCGATGTGGGACCGGCCCCGCGACGCCGGACGGCTCAAGCGACCACGTTAGGTCGCGCTAATCGCGTAGAGTTGCATGCTGGTGGGACAGGCCCTTTACACACCGCCCCGACATCGTGCCTCCGTGAACTTATTTGTAAGTGCCTCCGTGACCCTCTATGTGTGTGGCTCCGTGGCCCTGTATGTGTGTGTATCTCGGTGCCCCTCTCTGTGTGCCCCTCTAAGTTCTGGCGAACTTACCTTGGACTTGCTTCAAATTCGCCTCGCTTTGCGCCGCGTTGCGCCACTCACCCAACCTCCGCGCGGCCCTCGCTGCCGGTTTAGTTGCGCTTGCCGCATGCAGGCGCATGCTGGTGGGAACGGCCCTATACAGGGGATCACCCGACCTCCGCGCGGCCCCCGCTGCCGGTTTGATCGCGTTCATCGCATAGAGTTGGATGCTGGTGGGACAGGCCCTTAAGTCTAAATTGTAAAAAAAGATATGTATTCCTCTTTTTATCAGACATTTTAAACCACACTCTCATTTCACTTGTACCATCAGGAAGAAGATATAGGAGTCTGAAAACTCTCACTTCAATGATCAGAATCAGCTTCTTCCCAGGAACCATCAGACTCTTAGAAATTGCAAACACCAACTAAGCTGCACTGTGCGAACTGTCTTGGTTGCACCCATGGGCTTTGGACTCTTGTTTTGCACTAATACTCTTTAAAAAAAATATTATTGAACTTCCCTTTGTTCATGTTGAATCTTGATATGTCAAGATCTATGGGTTTTCAGATACCAGAGGTGCTGGCATATCTATTTTAATTTGATAACAGAAACACGGGCTTCAGGTTGGACTGTTAGTAAGGGGGGGGGGGGGGGCTGGGGGGCTGCGTCAAAAGGAGAACGCATACTTTCAATTTTTTTCGCCAAGCAAAACATAATTTGTATGACTTTGCAAAATCAGGAAATGTTATGTTTATTTCTTGCCCCCTTTTTCCAACTACAAAGAAAAAACAGCACTTGTAATTATAACACATTTAAAAGTTTTTTTGTCAAATTTTCTGTACCGTGGAAGGCACTGGCATCAATCCCAGGAGGGGGGTGGGGAGATGGGGGATTTATCCCCCCACTTTTTGAGGATGGGGATGGCCTGTCTTATTAACCCCTAGTTTTTGGACGTCGAGCAATGACAAAAATAATAATCACCTGCTCCTATTTCTCATGTAGGCCCTAGCTTATCTTAAAAATACTTCAAACAAAAAACATTGAAATCATACGTCTACAATGCACTAAAACATGATTTTAATACATACAATTTCAAAAAGTCCCTTCCGTGGGACCCTCCTCACCTTCCCCCCACTTGGTTGCTCCACTCCCTCGCCGGGTACCCCCAAGGCCAGTGATCAGTGATCGCTCAACCCCCTCACTTCCAAATATGCTCCGTGGCCCCTGTAGATTAACAGATTCATACAGTTATACCATATGGCAACAGTCTCTTCCTCCAACTCATCCATGCCAAACAAGATATTTAACTATGGTAAATCAATAGACAATAGGTGCAGGAGTAGGCCATTTGGCACTTCGGGCCAGCTCCGCCATTCAATGTGATATTGGCTGATCATTAACAATCAGTACCCCGTTCCTGCCTTCTTCCCATATCCCTTGACTCCGCTATCTTTAAGAGCTCTACCTAACTCTCTCTTGAAAGCATCCAGAGAACCGGCCTCCACCGCCCTCTGAGGCAGAGAATTCCACAGACTCACAACTCTCTGTGTGAAAAAGTATTTCCTCATCTCCATTCTAAATGGCTTACCCCTTATTCTTAAACTGTGACCCCTGGTTCAGGACTCCACCAACATCGGGAACATGTTTCCTGCCTCCAGCATGTCCAAACCCTTAATAATCTTATATGTTTCAATAAGATCGCCTCTCATCCTTCTAAACTCCAGAGTGTACAAGACCAGCCACTGCATTCTATCAACATATGACAGTCCCCCATCCCGGGACTACATAGTGCTACGTGTGTGGGTTTAAACTAAATAGTGCAAGGGGGGGGGGGGGGGGGGAAGGGATTGACAAATTGGTAGTATAAAGATGGGGTTAAAGGGGAAGTGAGTTCAGGAAAAGTTACAAAGGGAAAGGAAAAATGAGAAATCGTAAGGGTAAAAAGACCCTAATGGGTGCAATCTACAGGCCCTCAAACAGTATCCTGGATATAGGGTGCAAGTTGAATCAAGGTAATGCTACGGTTGGTATGGGAGATTTCAACTGGTAGACTGGAAAAATCAGGTTGGTACTGGACCCCAAGAAAGTGAGTTTGTGGAGATGGATTATTGGAGCAGCTTGTACTGGAACCTACCAGGAAGAAGGCAATTCTAGATTTAGTGTTGTGTAATGAACCAGATTTGTTAAGGGAACTCGAGGTAAAGGAGCCATTAGGAGGTAGTGACCATAATATATAATAGGTACTTTGGATCTGTCTTCACTAATGCAGACACAAACAATCTCCCTGATGTACTAGTGGCCAGAGGATCTGCGGTAACGGAAGAACTGAAGGAAATTCACATTTGGCAGGAAATGGTGTTGGATAGACTGATGGGACTGATTGTTTGCATCCCCAGGGCTTGATGGTCTGCATCCCATGATACTTAAGGAAGTGGCTCTAGAAATTGTGGATGCATTGGTGATCATTTTCTAATGTTTTATAGATTCAGGATCAGTTCCTTTGGATTGGAGGGTAGGTAATGTTATCCCACTTTTTAAGAAAGGCAGGAGAGAGAAAACAAGGAATTATAGTTAGCCTGACATCGGTGGTGGGGAAGTTGCTGGAGTCAATTATAAAAAATGAAATAGTGACACATTTGGATAGCAGTAACAGGATCGGTCCGAGTCAGCATGGATTTACGAAGGGGAAATCATGCTTGACTAATCTTTTGACATTTTTTGAGGATGTAACTAGGAAAATGGACAAGGCAAAGCCAGTGGATGTAGTGTACCTAGACTTTCAGAAAGCATTTGATAAGGTCCCACATAGGAGATAAGTGGGCAAAATAAGAGCACATGGTATTGGGGGTAGGGTGCTGACATAGATGGAAAATTGGTTGGCAGACAGGAAACAAAGAGTAGGGATTAACGGGTCCCTTTCAGAATGGCAGGCAGTAACTAGTGGGGTACTTCAAGGCTCGGTGCTGGGACCGCAGCTATTTACAATACATATTAATGATTTAGATGAAGGGATTCAAAGTAACATTAGCAAACTAGCAGATGACACAAAGATGGGTGCCAGTATGAACTGTGAGGAGGATGCTATGAGGATGCAGGCTGACTTGGATAGGTTGGGTGGACGGGCAGATGCATGGCAGATGAAGTTTAATGCGGATAAATGTGAGGTTATCCACTTTGGTAGCAAAAACAGGAAGGCAGATTATTATCTGAATGGCGTCAAGTTGGGCAAAGGGGAAGTGCAATGGGATCTGGGGGTCCTTGTTTGTCAGTCAATGAAATTAAGCATGCAGGTACAGCAGGCAGTGAAGAAAGCAAATGGCATGTTTGCCTTCATAACAAGAGGAGTTGAGTAAAGGAGCAAAGAGGTCCTTCTGCAGTTGTACAGGGCCCTAGTGAGACCACACCTGGAGTATTGTGTGCAGTTTTGGTCTTCAAATTTGAGGAAGGATATTCTTGCTATTGAGGGAGTACAGCGCAGGTTCGCAAGGTTAATTCCCGGGATGGCGGGACTGTCATATGCTGAGAGAATGGAGCAGCTGGGCTTGTACACTCTGGAGTTTAGAAGGATGAGAGGGGATCTCATTGAAACATATAATATTGTTAAAGGTTTGGACACGCTAGAGGCAGGAAACATGTTCCCGATGTTGGGGGAGTCCAGAACCAGGAGCCACAGTTTAAGAATAAGGAGTAAACCATTTAGAACGGAGACGAGGAAACACTTTTTCTCACAGAGAATGGCGAGTCTGTGGAATTCTCTGCCTCAGAGGGCGGTGGAGACAGGTTCTCTGGATGCTTTCAAGAGAGAGCTAGATAGGGCTCTTAAAAATAGCGGAGTCAGGGGATATGGGGAGAAGGTATGAACGGGGTATTGATTGGGGATGATCAGCCATGATCACATTGAATGGCGGTGCTGGCTCAAAGGGCCAAATGGCCTACTCCTGCACCTATTGTCTATAACCACCCTAGAAGTCCTGCTTTTCAGTCTTCTTCCTAACTCTCTAAACTCACGTTGCAGAACCTCCTTCCTCTTCTTCCCGACGTCGTTTGTGCCCACGTGCACAACTACTGCCGGCTGTTCACTTTCCCTGTCGAGGATGTTCTGAATTTGGTTTGTGATATCTTGATCCCTGGCACCAGGGAGGCAACAGATCATCCGCGAGCCTCGCCTGCCGCCACAGAATCTCCAGTCCGCAACTCGGACAATGGAGTCACCCAACACTATAGATCTGCCCGACGTAGGTCTCGCCAATCGAGTCTCATCGCTAGGATTGGGGCCACCAACCTGTCCGCTGCTCGGTCTGGAAGCGTTCGTTCGGTCCTCCTCCTTTGTATAGTATTATAATATTTATCAAGCAAACATCTGAATTAGTTCTAAAAATTCAAATGGTTTAACAAGCCTGAATGTACTAACTTGACAGCCTGAGGGGAATTCCTTAAGACTTCCCACACACCACAACTTTGTTTTCTGTGGACTTCAAGAAACCTAGTGGTGGAGCACAATATGGAAATCATGGATAAACATCTGCCAGCAAATGTGTACATTGATGTTCCAAACTTGCACTTAATCCACAAAACCCATCCCAATGTATTGCGTTTAGAAGAAAGAACATTGATAGAAAGTAAATAGTAAAATCAGAAAAAGGTTATGCAGTAAAAAAAAGTATTGTTCTGCTTTGAATTACATTTGAAGAGGAATGTCATTGGCTTTGGAAAGGTGTAAGAAGAAGTTTATTACAATGGCAACTGAAATGAAATATTTAACTGTGTTGGAAGGAACTGCAGATGCTGGTTTAAACCAAAGATAGACACAAAATGCTGGAGTAACTCAGTGGGACAGGCAGTATCTCTAGGGACAAGGAATCGGTGACGTTCTTCAGAAGAAGGGTCTCGATCCAAAACATTGCCCATTCCTTCTCTCCAGAGACGCTGCCTGTCCTGCTGAGTTACCCCAGCATTTTGTATCTATCTTCTAAATAAAAGTAGTCTTATGTGTGTTCAAGAGTCAAGAATTACTCCAGCATTTCGTGTTCATGAAAGATTTTACTTCCAATAATTACTCCAGCTTTTTGTATCTATCTTTGGTTTAAACCAGCATCTGTAGATCCTTCTTACAGAGTTCCTCCAGCAGATTGAACCCGAGACTCTGGCGCTGTAAGGCAGCAACTCTGCTGCTGCGCCATCGTGCCACCGTAGTTATTGAAGTAAAACTCTTTGCTCAGATGTCAGACAACTCTGCATAATTCTCCATTTCTTAAAGGAATGACATTCACAATCCTAACTATCATCCAGAACCAGAACTCCTTTCCATTGTCTGCAACCAAGAATTTCATTATTGGGTTCTGGTACATAAGAACGCTTCTTTGGAGTGAAGAGAATAATGGGCCTGTCGCCCTTATGCGACTTTTTCGGCGACTGCCGGTACCCGTCATAGGTCATTGCACGTCGCTGAAGATTTTCAACATGTTGAAAACCCAGCGGCAACCAGAAAAACAATACGACTCTTTTGGCGACTGAGGAGACTACTCACGACCATAAAGGCGATACCCCGGCGACATGTCGGGGGGTGAAGCCTGTATGGTCGTGAGTAGTCGCCCAAAGAGTTGTGCGTCTTTCTGGTCGCTGCTGGATTTTCAACATGTTGAAAATTATTGCCGACCTGCAACGACCTATGACGGGTGCCGGCAGTCGCCGAAAAAGTCACGTAAATGAGACAGGCCCATAAGTGATGATCTTACATATGTGAACAAAATCATGAGAAGAATAGATTGGGTAAATGAGATTAGCACAGTCTTTTGCCCAGAGTAGGGGAATCGATAACCAGAGGGCATAGGTTTGAGGTGATGGGGAAAGATTTAAAAGGAACCTGAGGGGTAGCTTTTTAGCTATAGTGTTTGGTATATAGAACAAGCTGCTGGAGGATGTAGTTGAGGTTGGAACTGTCATGAATTTTACGAGACATTTGAACAGATACATAGATAGGACAGGTTTAGTGGGTTATAGGCTAAGCGCGGCCAGGTGGGACCAGTGAAGATGGGGTAGCTTGGTTGGTGTGGGCAAGTTGGGCCGAAGGGCCTGTTTTCATGCTGTTTGACTCTATGAGAACAAAGGAAAGGTCCGAGATAAACAGAATTACGAAGAAGAAAGACAGGGCGAGGCAATGGAATAAAAAGGCGGGGTGGGGGGTGGGGTCCATGACTGGTTGAACAAATGAAGAGAATGAATGACAAAGAGGCCAGTACCACAGAGGGTGATCATAGCAAACCATAGAAAAACAAAAAGTCCGTGTGATGGAAGTATCACGTGAAGGGACAGAAAGATTATTTGATAGCAGCACATTATTCAGCTTGCCCAGAAGTGAATAAACAATATTTAATTATCACAAGTGAGATCATGTCACAGTGAAATTCTTTGTTCTGCGTAACAAACATGTAGGAGGCAAAGGGCATACGTTATGGCCGGGAGTGTACCTGGCGAGAGGGGCCAAGTCCTCCTGTGGGCCCGTCTAGCCCGCCGTGGACGTCGACGGGACCCGTGCGGCGAGAGCGAGGCGAGACCGGCGAGCAACCGCCAGTGCGGGGAGGGCCGTTGAGGAGCGGGGGAGTCTGTCGGGGAACGAGGAGAGGGGATGGTCGTCGAGGAGCGAGGATGTCCCACAGGGAGAGGAGGGCCGTCAGAAGCTCCTGGCAAGCGCCATTGAGCAGTCCAAGAGAGGACCTGGCGGTCGAGGACGGGTCCGCAATGGAAGTATGAGGATAATTTAATGCAAATAGTTTACATGTAATTGTTCTTAGTTCATTGGATTTTTTTTGGACAAACATTTCCTTACTTTTACAGCGAGATGTCCCGGTGGTTTCGGTTTCATCTACCTTTAAAATCCAGTTGACTGAGTAAATTGACTTTATTGTGCAATGGGCAGTTTGCTGAGTCACTTGCACAGCCTCTCCTTAAATGTACTGACTGACATGGCAATGAATACTCCTTATCCCTTAACCCAAACCTAAAGCGTGTAATGGGACTGCTTGAAATCTGAAATCAAAACCAAACCATGCAGCGATTGCTGAGGATTGGAGTTTGTTGAACTCTGTGCTGAGTCCCAGTCAGGCGCTGTGAGCTGTTCCTTAAGCTTATTACATTGACAGCTTGAGGTTATGTACAGGGTTCAGAGTGGTGTGAGGTGGAGGAATTAAAGTGACAGGTGACTGGATTCCTGGGGCCACACCTGTAGAGTAAAAGGAAGGAAATGAAACACAACACAAGGAAATGAAATGTAACTCTGGCAGTCAGGTAGCATCTACGGAGGGCATGGATCGGTGGTGTTTCAGGTCGGGAGCTGTACAGAGCAGATAACTGGAAGGTCCAGTAAACCAGGATGCTGGGAACCCATGGTTGAGGAACACATGGAGGAAGACATTCCGACCATTGGCTGTTACTCCCGTATGACATTTAATATAGTTTAGTGATACAGCATGGAAACAGGCCGTTTCACCCACTGAGTCCGCGCCGACCAGCGATCACCCCGCACAATAGTTGTCTCCAGCACACTAAGGACAATTTACAGAAGCCAATTAACCTACTACATGTACCTCTTTGGGATGTGTGAGGAAACCGGAGTCCATGGAGAAAACCCATGCGGTCACAGGGATAACGTGCAAACTCCGCACAGACAGCACCCGAGGTCAGGATCAAACTTGGGTTTCTGTTGCTGTGAGGAAGTGACTCTACCGCTGCACCACTGTGACCTCCGAGATACAGCCACAGTTCAACCTATAAGAAACTTTCTCTGAAACTCCACATTGGTACAGCACATAGCACCATTGTCTCGACTGCTTCCTCTGGCAGCTCATTCGATACACTTACCATTTGTGAAAAAAGTTGCTCATTAACTTCCTATTAAATCATTCCCCTCTCATCTTAAACCCATGCCTTTAGTTCCAACTTCCCCCAAAGTATTTTCAGAAAAAAACTGTGTATTCACCCAAACTATGCCTCGTATGGTTTTATACATCTGTTGCAGCAACCCCACAAAATAGAAAGGATGTTGGCATGAAGATAGACACAAAAATCTGGAGTAACTCAGTGGGTCAGATAGCATCTCTGGAGAGAAGGAATGGGTGATGATCTATTCTCCAGAGATGCTGTCTGATCAGCTGAGTTACTCCAGCTTTTTGTGTCTATCTTCGGTTTAAACCAGCATCTGCAGTTCCTTCCTACACGAGGATGTTGCCATGCCCTCTGGCTTACTGGCCCAATGAGCTAGGGGAGGGCGCCGTCCAGTTGGTATGGCTGCCCAGCCAGCAACTGTCTGTTTTTTAACTTCTTTCTTTTATTTTTAGTGAGTTTTAGTGTTTTGTTTTGGAGTCCTAGCCTTTTTAATGTGGGGGGTGGTGGGGGGAAGGGGGAAACTACTTTCATGGGTCCCTACCTGGTCGGAGAGGCAGCTTTTCTCTGGGCTGCACCGTCGACCCGTCCTCGCGGCCTACCAGTGGGCCTGGAGCGGCGTTTCCTGAGGGGACCGCCCAGAACCACGACTTCGGCAGCAGCTCAGCGCTGGAGCACCATCGGGGAGCTGAGCGGAGCTTGCCTGGGGCGCCGCGCTGGAGCTGCAGAATGCTGAGACCGCAGGTGAACATCGCGGAGCTGCGGGACTGTGGAGTGGCCAGCTGCGGGCGGCAGCGCTGAACTTTAACATCGGGAGCCTGGGATCTCTCGGCAAGATCGCCAGTTGTGGAGCTCCATCCAGCGCGGCCTTGTCGGCTTTGGAATCCACGGACTCCGGTAGGGAAGCGGCCGTTCCAGGTGTCCCAAGCCGCTGTGAGGACTCTCTCGAAGCTGGAGCACCAACACCCGGCGAGAAGGCCTAAAACATCGGGCCGCCGTAGCGCCGACTGCGGAGGCCTCAATAGGCCTGACTATGGGTGGACTTGGGGATGGGACTGGACTTTGTGCCTTCCCCCATAGTGGGAACCATTGTGGGGGGAAGTTTTTTATATTCATTGTTAATTCTGTAGTGTTGGGTCTTATCTTTATCTGTGTGCTGCATGGCAAGTTAAATTTCACTACACCAATTGGTGTATGTGACAATAAATGTCCTTTGTCCTTTGTCCAATGGGTTTTCTCAGCTGTTGGTTTTAAACCCAGATAGAGATAATTCTTTACATTTAATCTTCACTGCATAATAATCTTGAAACAAATTCAAAGCAGATGTGTTTTTATTATCTTGAATATACTGATACGTCACCACCTCATTGATTAATGTTCTAACAGCACCCGAGAAGCTCAGCATCATCCAGAACTGTGTCAAGGCATTCACTTCAAAAGCTCACAGTCCTGCAGTTCTGCCAGCGAAGATGTTAGGCCACGAGTCTGCATTCTTCTCAGGTCCCCTCGTTATCATACATTCCCATTCCTTCATCCTGAGTCAAATCTGAGAAGTATCTTACCATATTGATTGAACAACATTTTCACCAAGACTACAACCATCCAAAAGAAGGCAACTATTCCATCCTAGGGTAATGAAGCATGTGCAACAAATCAAGAGAGAGAGCCAAGAGCATTTTATTGTCATATGTACTGACTTGGAACAATGCAGCAGCAACACAACAGTACTGTAAACACAGTTCCTCAAAAGATAATGTAATAACAAACAAAAAAGATCAATAAATAAAAAAAAAACAATATAGTGCAAAAACAGAGCATCGCCACAGTCCCCAGAGCAACCAAGGCAGTTTGAAGTTCAGAGTAAATAAAATGTGTCCACAACGTGGCCTCAGCCTCATCTTCCTGCTAGTTCCCCACAATCTTTGATTCCCCATTAGTCTGATAATCTGTCTCTCTCAGACTTAAATATATTAATTGACTCAAGGACAGAACATTCTGAAGATTCCATGGCTCTCTGAGAGAAGAAATATCTCATCATCTCTCTGAAATGGAGAATCCCGTATTATGAATCAATGTGGTCAAGAGTGTTTTATTGTCATGTCCCAGATACCACAATTAAGTCCTTACTTGTTGCAGCACAACACAAAATGTAAACATAATACACTGTAACCAATATGTTAAACGAGATTAAAAATGTCAATGTGTACTGTATGTATGCACATACCCACGGTACACACATATATATACACATGCATATCCATATATATATATAAATATTTATCCATATGATAAATATCATACCTATCTATCTATCCATTAACTATTAAAACTCTGATCTTGGATTGTGTGGATGTGTGTGTGTTGTGTGTGTGTGTGTGCGTGTGCGTGATCACATCTGCTCAAAAAAGCAACGCCCTGACGGTAAAATGTTTACATATTTACATAGAGTTTTAGTAGTAAAAGCTTTGGGGCACGCTATGGTGGTAAAGGCGTTGGGGCACGCTTAATGGTGCTTTTGACCATGGCGTGCACCACGTGAATCGGTGGCACTTCACCACCAGATGTTCCAGGTGTGGAGAGTAGGAGTTAGACAGAACCTCCATGTCTGAGAACCACAAAGATTTGACCATAAAGCAGACACCCCCACCTCTCCCTTTGCCAGATGCCTGTGTTCATTCCATATGATGGTTGGAGAAACCTTCAGGCTGGACAGCTGAGTCTGGGGAGCTGGATGCAAACCTAGGGTTGCGAACTATCCCATATCAGCCGGGACATCCAGTATATTGGGCTAAATTGGTTTGTCCCATACGGAACCGCCCTTGTCCCGTATTTGACTGCTACTACTTGGGTCAAAGGGACTGTCCGGTCGGAACGCCGCGTCTGACCCCACCTCACCCATCCCGATGTAGTGCAGTCCATGGAGTGCAGCAGCAGCACCTCGCCTGTGGCCTCATCGGTCGGTAGCCCAGCCAGCTGTCCGATCTTTGGATCTACACTAACCGCCAACACCACCACCCCTCCTTCTCATGGCCGATCATCGGTTCATGAGTTGGATGGGGTATCGGACTTAGCGCGCGACGTCGCCCGGGCCAAAACTCTTCAGCTGGCCCGCCGGCTGGCCTTTGTGTGCAGTCCAGCTCCCGGGCCAACTCATCATTCACCCAGCCATGGCCTAATTGGTCAACGAATTGCCGTTGGGAATTTGTCCCTTATTTGACTTTTTGTCCCTTATTTGGAGGGAGAATGATGGCAACCCTAGGCGAGCGATGTCTCTGTGAAACAGAACACACAGTGTTCCCTCAGCTCCCTTTGATCAAGAAGCCTCGACCTTAAGTCCTCCACATTATTTTCCAGTGATTGCACATTGGCTAGTAGGATGGTCATCAGACCAGGTAGTCTCGTCAGAACCCATTAACATTGAATACCACACACATTATTTAAGATAGCCTGCACCTCTTAAAGGAGAGGTGTAAAAAACATAGAACAATACAAGACAAGAGGAGGCTTTACCTTTCATCTGCGTCTCAGATGTGGTTTGTATCTTCTCACAGAGGAGAGATGTGTGGAAGAAATTCCGGCCAGTTGAATTTTAGCAATGTGTGGATTGTGGCAGTGTCAAAAACATTGCCCAAAGGCAAAGTATCAATGCAAGATGATGTAGAATTTTTAGTTTAGGTTAGTTCAGTTTAGAAATATAGTGCAGAAACAGGCCCTTTGGCCCACCGAGTCTGCACCGACCAGTGATCCCCGCGCACTAACACTATCCTACACACACACAAAGGGACAATTTATATTTACTGTATACCAACCTGTGGTTCTTTGGAGTGTGAGAGGAAACCAAAGATCTCAGAGAAAACCCTCGCAGATCATAGGGAGAAAATACAAACTCTGTACAGACAGCACCCGCAGACAAGACAGAAACAGGGACCCGGGGCTCTGGCGCTGCGCCACCGTGCCACCGTAGTTGTTGAACTAAGACTCGTTGCTCAGATATCACACAACTCTGCATAACTCTCCATTTCTTAAAGGAATTGCATTCACAATTCGGACCCAGAACTCCTTTCCATTCCTCGCAAGCAAAATTTCATTGTTGGGTTCTGGTACATAAAACAATTACACATTCTTGACTCTTGAACACACATGAGTCTACTTTTATTTAGAAGAGAGACACAAAATGCTGGAGTAACTCAGCGGGACAGGTAGCATCTTTGGAGAGAAGGAATGGGTGATATTTTGGGTCGAGTCCCTTCTTCAGACTAGTCAGGGAAAGGGGAACAACAGAAAGAAGGTTCTCGGCCCAAAACATCACCCACTCCTTCTCTCCAGAGATGCTGCCTGTCCCGATGTATTACCAGCTTTTTGTATCTATCTCTGGTTTAAACAAGCATCTGCAGTTCCTTCCAGCACATAAAGTGGTGGGGAGATTTGACTTGGGGTACCTGATCATGATTGTTTTAGTTAGGGTGCACAGAGGGACTGTTGGCTTTAATGGAAGGATTAAGGACTGGCAATTGTGGAACTAACATTTTGTGATATAAATATATGAACAACACAGGGAAAATTATTTCATGCAAAGAGTAGTTATGATCTGGAATTTGTTCTTTGTAGCGGTGGTGAAAACTGAGTCATACAGCTTTTAAAAACAATTGGACAGAGGGTTGAGGGAAAATAATGTTCAGAGGTATGGGGAAAGAATGAGGAAAGGGGATGATACAATTGCTCTACTCAGAGCCAGCATGTTCAATGGGCAAAAATGACTCCAATGTGTGCTGTAACAATTCAATTTAATTGTGAAGGAAAGTGTTCAACTTGTGGCTAAACATTCAGCAAAACACACAAAAAATCTAAAGTAGTGCCTTTAAAGGAGTTATATCATCTCTCCAATTAGGAATGTTCCCTGTTTGGTTCTGCTGCCTTTTTTTATCTTTTGGAGCTTAGTTTATTAGAGAATGGAAACAACACGTTCGGCCCACCGAGGCCACGCTGACCATCAGTCACCTGTTCATGCTGGTACTGTGTTATTCCACTTTCACATCCACTCCCTGAAAATTAGGAGCAACCTTCACACCAATTAACCTGCAAACCCTCGTGCCTTTGAGATGTGGGAGGAAGCAACTGACAGACTCGAGGAGCAGACTGGATCGGTCGAATGGCATAAATCTATGTGGAGTCCATGTGGAGTTTCCATAGAATCAATGGAAACCAGCACACCCGGAGGAAACCCACACAGTCATGGGGAGAATGTATAAAAACTCCACATAGACAGCACCCGAGGCCAGGATCGAAGCTGGGTCTCTGGCGCTGTGAGGCTCTGCCGGCTGTGCCTCTGTACTATTCTCTTATTTAGCTGAGCTGACATGAATGCTGTTAAATTTCTTTCATACTAGAATTCTTAATGGTTCTAATGTCTCTAATTATTTGTCTTTTAGATTCTCTTTCTTTACCACATGCCTTTTCAGTGTCCCACCCTGACACTGCTTAAAATTCCTTATCCACTGTCCATAGCCGTCTAGGTCTTGGGCTATCTTTCTCATGCAGGTACATCAAACTTGATTCCAACATCATAACAGGAGGTGTTGTAACTTCCACTGTTCCAGCAGAAACATTTCAGACACTAACAAACCTCCTGTGCAAGACTGAGAGTATTTCCACTATCACCAATAGTACTTGGGCCCGATTCCAATTCAATTTTTAACTTAAGCTTTTGACAAGTTCTTTGGAATTATTTCAGAAACAGGCAGAGACAGCTCAATAATAATTACTAACAGGTTTCATAAAACGGGAAAAAAAATTGACTTTTCTTAATTTTCTTTGGCAGAGTTTAACGTGAGACATATTTTTCCATGAAAGAAATGCAAGTCAAAACAAAAAAAAAGTAAATTGTCAAGATTCTTACCAGCCACAAGAAGGGCTAAATGCGGCCTTGACTCAAACATCTTTGATATGATTACCAGAAAACAGCAATGTTAGAACTTGCTCCTGGTTTTCATTTCTGAAGGGTGCTTTGGTATTGCTGTGAATTATTCTGTGCAGGAAATTATATGGTGTGCAAGAAAATTGTGGATGTGATACACTTGGAAAATGCATTTTATTTGCACTTGCACTTTTTCTCTTTATAATTGAATGGCTGGTGCAATATATTGTACACTCATTCCTCCCTTGTTTTACCCAACCTCAAATGAAAGATTTGTTGGTTAATTCTGTCTGTACCCTGTAATTCTACCCTATCCCATCCATGTTTTGGCATGCAGCAATGGAAGTCAACATCACTAGCAAGCCTATTTCCTATTGCGAATCCCACATGGTCGACCGACCCAACATCAACATGGCACAATGTCAGTAAATGTTATTGAACAATACAACAACTTTATCTCTGAATTTACCTTAAGGGCCTGTCCCACTTTGCAATTTCTTCGGTGACTGCAACCGTCAGCAACTGATGCCCGTGGTCACCCTAAATCCATCAAGTTGTACGACCCTCCACGTCACCGTCACGTCAAGCTATGACGCTCCACGTCACCCGCCTTCACAACACATGAAGGTCACACCAAAGTATAATATTTACATTGGAAATGAACTTATCTACAATCAATCTATGGCCCAATAACTATTTAAGAAATAAATCATTATTTAATGTCAGCGTCACCGGACGCCACCCGCAGGACAGCATACGTCAGCGTGTGACAGGGCGCACGACATGATACGACACCCAGATGTCGCCTGAAGATTTTGAACATTCCAAAATGCAGGGGTGGCAGGAAGACACCGCGTGTCACTACATGCATCACCCGGCATCATGCCCCAACCACACCGGGACAACCTCTTTTCAGGCTGTCGCCGAAAATGTCACCTAAGTGGGGCAGGCCCTTTAGACTTTAGGGATGTAGTGCGGAAACAGGACCATCAGTCCACCAACTCTGCGCCGACCAGCAATCACCTCACATACTAACACTACCATACATGCGAGGGACAATTTACAATTTCTTTCTGTTACCAAAGCCAATTAACCTACAAAGCTGGACGTCTTTGAAGTGTGAGAGGAAACCGGAACACCCGGACAAAACCCACATGGTCAAAAGGGAGGAAGGTACAAACTCCATACAGACAGCACTCACAGTCAGGATTGAACCCAGGTTTCTGACGCTGTAAGGCAGCAACTCTACAGATGCGCCACTATGCTGCCCCAATTGTTCCACAAGGTTTAAAGCCCAACTTTTCATGCTATTAAATCTGGTTATCCTTGCCACGAGCATAATGATTTTTTTGGTTGGTCATTCAAGTAGAGTTGGAACCCATCATGTTGAATAGTTATGTTTAAACGTAGATGATTCATGGACTCTGCAACATTTCTCTTCATTCTTTGGAAATGAAGGTTGCTATCAATTATTTTAATGAAGCAATGAAGAGTTATTAATTCAAGAACAAGATACATACATACATTTGCAGTATTCCTTACAGCCAAAGTAATTGAAGATCATGTTTGTAAGAACTTAAAAGTAGTTTCAAAGGGAACTGCCAAGTACCAACGATTAAAGGAATCTGAGGAGTTAAAACAGTTGTTACGATATCTGCTTACAATCTTTCATCTCTGTGGAGTATAAAGCCTGGATGTTTTAACTCCTCCGCTTTCTTTACTTGCCCCATCTTCGACTCTTGCTCAAAGTTTCAGGAAGGAGGATGAAGGCAGCACAGTACGGAAATTGCCCCAGTAGGTTGTCAGGGCTAGGTGAGTTGTTGGGACAGTGCTGGAGTTAGGGAGGAATTTTTCTACCTTGAGACGCTGAAGACAGAGTGGGAGAGCAGCCATTATGCTGGAGAAAAAAATCAACTGTGAAAAAACAACAAGAAAAAGTGGACGAACGTTGTTTTTGTTAATTGAGGAGACGGGATTTGGATCGAAGCAGGTGTCCAATTGGCTCAGCTAGAGGGAGAGTAGCAAATAATATCAAGGTCTAGCTGAGCGCGACCTGTTGGGAGCGCTTGTCTTGAGGTGAAGTGCCATCTTGAGGAAAATTGCAACTTGAGGCTTTGGCGCGAGAGGCTTTGGAGAGAAGGGCTGAGGAGAGGAGTGCAAACGTGTCAAGCCCAGAGCAGAGCAGCAGCAAGCATAAAAAGCAGTTGACAACAAATAAGGGAGGCCTGCAGGATCACGCGATATGCTGCACCTGCATGATGTGGGAGCTGGTGGACCCCTCGGTGACCACATCTGCAGCAAATGTTGACTGATTGAAGAACTCAGACTCAAAGTTGACTACCTGGAATCTGAGCTTCGGCACGTCACGGACGGGGAGAGTTACCTGCATGCTGTGTTTCTGGAGGCAGTCACACCTGTTAGTGCACCCAATGTGGACTGTGGTCAAGAGGAGGATGTGACTGCAAGTGAGGCTGGTAGGGGAACCAAGGTAAGGAACATGTTAGAGGAGCGTCAGCCTTGAGCATGTCTGGCAGGTGTGAGATTCTTGCTCCCTGTGCAGACATGTGTGGGGGCTGTTGGAAGGATGAGCAACCTGACCCGGGCACCGTGGTTCTAGGGCCATTTAAGAGGGGAGAGAGAAGGAAAACTTTGTTGTCATTGGGGATAGTATAGTTAGGGACATTGACACTGTTCTCTGTCACGAGGATCGAGAGTCCCGAAGGCTGTGTTGTCTGCCTGGTGCGCAGGTACAGGAGATCTCGTCTGACCTGCAGAGGAACTTGGAGTGGGAAGGGAAAGATCCAGTCCTCATGGTCCATGTGGATATCAATGGCATAGGTAGAACAAGGAAATAAATGTTATGAAGGGAATTCGGCACCAAATGGGAAAAGCAGAACAAAAAAGGTAATAATCTCTGGATTACTACCAGAGCCGCATGCAAATTGGCATTGGGTTGAGAAGATTAAAGAGTTGAATGAGTGGCTCAAAGATTGGTGTAGAAGAAGTGGATTTGAATTCATGGGACAGTATTGGGGAAGGAGGAGGTTATTCTGATGGGATGGATTCCACTTGAACCCGGCTGGGACCAGGGTCCTGGCACACTTCAAAACCAGGGCCGTAGATCGGGCTTTAAACTAATTAGTGGGGGGTGGGGGTGAACAAATTGGAAATGTATGGATGAGGTTAAAGAGAAGGAAAGTTCCAGAGAGGTGACTGAAGTCTCCAGAAGTAATAGGAGAGAAGGTTTCAGAAGGAATAAAGAGACAAAATCGGGACCAATGTGAGAAGAGGGGTGGTGAATACCAAACTAAGGGTGTTATATTCAAATGCCTGTAGTATAAGGACCAAAGTGGATGAGCTTGTAGCGGTTAGTACTTGGTAGGTACGACGTTGTGGGCATTACAGAGACATGAGAGAGAGGATCGGAGCTGGGAGCTAAATATTCAAGGTTACACATCCTATCAAAAAGGTGGGTAGAGGGGGTGGGGTAATTCTGCTGGTAAGGAATGAAATTCAGTCCTTAGCAAGGAGTGACATAGGATCAGAAGATGTGGAATCCTTGTAGGTAGAGCTAAGAAACTGCAAGGATAAAAAGACCCTGATGGGAGATATTTACAGGCCTAAAAACACCAGCCAGAAAGTAGGATACAGATACATCAGGAGATACAATCGGCATGTAAGAAAGGCAATGGTCATGGGGAATGGCAATTCTGGTATTGTGTAATGGACCAGATTTGATTAGGGAGCTTATGGTAAAGGAACCACTAGGAGGTAGTGACCATAATTTGATAAATTTGAACCTGCAAATTGGATATGTCTGTATTTCTGCTGAGCAAAGGTGACAGCAGAGGCATAAGGGAGGAGTGGCTAAAGCAGACTGGAAAGGGACCCTAGCAGGAATGATGGTGGAACAGCAATGGCAGGAATTTCTGGGAACAATTCGGAAGACGCAGAATCTTTTCATTCCAAAGAGGAAGAAAGATTCTAATGGGAAAATGAGGCAACCATGGCTGACAAGGGATGTCAAAGACAGCATAAAACTAAAAGAAAAGGCATATTATATTAGGAAGATTAGTTGGAAGCTGGAGGATTGGGAAGCTTTTAAAAAACAACAGAAGGTAACCAAAAAGGCAATAGGAAAGATGAAATTTGAGAGTAAGCTAGTCAATAATATAAAGGAGGATAACAAAAGTTTCTACAGTATTATAGAGTAAGAAAGAGTGGATGTTGGACCGCTGGTAAATGGTGCTGGAGAAGTGATAATGGGGAATAAAGTAATGGCAGATGAATTGAATACGTTTTTTACATCAGTCTTCACAGTGGAAGACACGAGCAACTTGCCTGAAATCCAAGAGAGTCAGGGGGTGTAAGTTAGTGGAGTGGCCATTACTAAGGAAAAGGTGCTTGGGTAGCTGGAAGGTTTGAAGGTGTATAAGTCACCTGGATCAGATGGACTGCATGCTAGGGTTCTGAAAGAGGTGGCTTTAGAGATTGTGGAGGCATTAGTTGTGATCTTTCAAGAATCACTAAAGTCAGAGGTGGTTTCAGATGATTGGAACATCGCAAATTTGACACCATTATTCACGAAGGGAGCGAAGCAGAAGAGTGGAAACTATAGGCCGTTTGGTCTGCCTTCAGTGGTTGGTAAGATTTTAGAATTCATTATAAAGGATGAGGTTTCTAAATACTTAGAAACACACGATAAAAAGGTCAAAATCAGCATGGCTGAAAGGGAACTCTTGCCTGATGAATCTGTTGGAATTCTTTGAGGAAATAAATAGCAGGAAAGACAAAGGAAAGTCAGTAGATGTGGTTAACCTGGATTTTCAGAAGGCCTTTGATAAGGTGCAACACATGAGGCTGCTAAAGAAGATGAAACCTCATGGAATCTGTAGAAAGACTTGGACAAGATGAAGAGTGGGCTGAGAAGTGCAAGATGGAATACAATGCAGCAGAGTGTGGTCATGCATTTTGGAAGTAGGAATAAAGGTGTAGACTATTTTCTAAATGGAGCGAGAATTTGGAAATCGGAGGTGGAAATGGACTTGGGGGTGCTGGTGCAAGATTCCCAAAAAGTTAATTTTCAAGTCAAATCGGTAGTAAGGAAGGGAAATGCAGTACTAGCATTTATTTTGAGAGGGCTAGATTACAAAACAGGGATGTGCCGTATTTCCCGGCAATGAAGATGCAACTGCGTCCAAGCCGCACCCCTATTTTGAGCCCAGGACGGAGCAGCCAGCCTTCCGCCCAGTATCTACCCGCCAACCACCACCTCCACCTGTTGTGCCTGTGCCGAAGAATATCATGGCTGGCTAGCTGCTGGGCGGGCCGGCAGAAGGCGCTGAGGTGGTGGCCGGTTCCGCTGTCAGGTCTCGGCAGTCGCTCGTAGCCACCTGAGCTACTTCCCTCCCCAGCCACAATGCGGTGGCTCCGCGCCCAGAGCGCCGCGGCAGCGGTGAGTGAGTTGCTGGCATGATCTCCGACCCCCTCCTTCTCAACGCTCCTGCCCTCCCCGCAACTTTACCCCTGGTGGCTCGGTAATTTTACTACTTTGTGCAGCCCAGGCCATGCTGACTCGGGCCAGACTCCCCACATCCCACATGCTGTAGAAAGGAACTCTTCGCCCCCCCCCCCAGCGGCACTGTCCTTTTACAGCTGCTTCCCACTTCACACAGTTCCAGGGACGAAGGCGTGGCAGGTTCCACGGAGCAGTCGCTACGAGAGTGGCATTGCTCGGTCTAACCTTCGGCCACCAAGATGTAGGTAAATTTTCGGGCCTTATTTTAGAGTAAAAAATAGCGTCTTGGACATGGGGAAATACAGTAATGCTGAGGCTTTATATGGCACTGGTCAGGCAACAATTGGAGTATTGTGAGCAGTTTTAGGCCCCATATCTGAGGGAGAATGTGCTGGCATTGGAGAGGGTTCAGAGGAGGTTTACGGGAATGATCCCAGAAATGTTTGGGTTAACATATGATGAGCATTTGAAGGCACTACGGCTGTACTCGCTGCAGTTCAGAGGGATAAGAAGGGACCTCATTGAAACTTACCGAATAATGAAAGGCCTGGATTGAGTGAATGTGGATGTTTACACTAGTGGAAGAGTCCAGGACCAATGGCAGCCTCAGAAAAAAAGGACGGACCTTTAGAAAGGAGATGAGGAGGAATTTTATCAGTCAGACAGTGCCGAATCTGTGGAATTCTGCCACAGAAGGCTGTGGAGGCCAAGTCAATAAATATTTTTAAGATGCAGGATGACAGATTCTTGATTAGTACAGGTGTCAGAGGTTATGTGGAGAAGACAGGAGAATGGGATTAGGAACGAGAGATAGATCAGACATGATTGAATTATGCTGATGGGCCGAATGGCCTAATTCTGCTCTTTGAACTTATGAGCAATACCAGAAGCAGGGAAGCTTAAAGTACCCTTGGAAAGCAAAGACAATATGAACACAGCCTTCCCCGGACCCTACATCTTTGCTGCTACCAACTTTAGAGCCAACTTGCAACAAAGATACGGAGCTATTCATTGATCATGAATTCAATTAGAAGGCAATTGTTGTCTCGGGGAGCTGAATTTTTGGAATTATTTACTTCAGAGAAATGTGCAGGCTGACTCATAAAGTAATTCCAAGCTCGAGACTACAGAGCATCCAAAGGTTGTGGAGATCAGGATATAGCAGATTGAACCCACAGATTAGATAAACCATTATTTTATTGAGTGATGGAGCAGGTTGCAGGGATTGTTCAATCTACTCCTGTTACTACTTTTTATGCTATTATAAGCCTGGAACTGTTTGGGTTGTGCATGTGTCTGCTGTTTAAATAGCATGTGATTCTAAAGATGTCGCTGAATTGTGATGTTATCGTTCGTTTGAGCCTGAAGATGTGTGTAGTGGAATTACACTAAACTAAACTAGTCCAAAGAAGGGTCCTAAAGGGCCTGTCCCACTGTACGAGCTCTCCCCTGTTTTTAGCTTGTGTAATGTACGTAGCGGGCACGTCGGAGCTCATGGACGTCACGCAACGGCTTTTAACGCAAAGGGCAGGTACTCGTGAAATGCGGTAAGCTCGTGAAGTTTTTTCAACAGGGCAGAGAGTGTCCACGAGAGTCCCCGAGTACCTACGAACACCCAGTATCATAATTCTCCGGGTTCGAATCAGGGGAAACTCAGGAGAACTCTTGAATTACCTCGTACAGTGGGACTTTAACCTGAAAAATTCTTAAGGGGTTGGACAAGCTAGATGCTGGAAGATTGTTCCCGATGTTGGGGGAGTCCAGAACAAGGGGTCACAGTCTAAGGATAAGGGGGAATTCCTTTAGGACCGAGATGAGGAAAACATTCTTTACACAGAGAGTGGTGAGTCTCTGGAATTCTCTGCCACAGAAGGTAGTTGAGGCCAGTTCATTGGCTATATTTAAGAGGGCGTTAGATGTGGCACTTGTGGCTAAAGGGATCAGGGGGTATGGAGAGAAGGCAGGTACGGGATACTGAGTTGGATGATCAGCCATGATCACATTGAATGGCGGTGCAGGCTCGAAGGGCCGAATGGCCTACTCCTGCATCTATTTTTCTATGTTTCTATGAAATGTCATCAATCCAATCCCCCCACAAGATGTTGCCTGACCTGTGAGTTCCTGCAGCACTGTTTATTTTCTCTTCATTCCAGCATCTGCAGTCTTTTGGGCCTACAAAACCCTAGTCCTGCACATTTTACTGCTTCTGCCTGCTCTCTTCCACTAGGCAAGGGTATTGGGATTAATTATTTGTTCTCATCTGCTTCAAGGAAATTGGATAAATCGTTTGAGATTTTTGGATAACCTCATTATTCCATTGAGATTTGAAAACTGTCCCTCTCCCAGCATTTTCTACCAGCGAATTTTATTTTCAACAGAATAGTTCTCTAGTTTCTTATCTCCTGGAAAGTTGCCTTCTATGAGAACTGATAGTCAGATACAAACTAATCCCATCATAATGCATGTATGCATGTACAATTTCTGTGTAAAGGTTCCTGACAAGCATATTATCTGGGAAGCTTTACCAATAAACTTTACAACATCTATTAAGATAGACTTTGGTAAAATACTTTGGCAGTTAATAGAGAGAACTAAAATTAGAAAAATATGTTGCTTTTGTCACAGTTATATATGCAGTACATCAGTCATAAAAAAACAATTTGGCTTACTAATGACCCATGGGGGAAGAATTATATCAACGTTGCATCAATCAGAGTCACACAACAGAAACAGAAACTTTGGCCCATCAAGTGTGCACGAGCCATCGCACACAATTAAAATTAATCCCAATTTATTCTGCTCTGGGCATTCCCATCCCCCCCCCCCCCCACCCTCTCAACAATATTCTACCATTCACCTGCACACCAAAGGCAATGTACCACTGTTAAATTAACCCAGCAATCTGCTCATTGTTGGGATATGGGAAGGATCTGACTATCCAGAGGAAGCTCTTGCAATCACAGAGAGATCAAGCAAACTCCACACAGACAGGACCAGAAAGCAGGATTGCACCCCGGCTAATGGGAGCGGCTCTATTAGCTGCACCGCTGTGCCATAGGTTTGCATGTTAACAGCGCCTGATGCATTGAAATATATTTTGCATTTAAATTGTGAAATCAGCTACTCCAGTTGTGGGCAAGCAATCACAGAGGCATGGAGTTATACAGCACAGAAACTGGCCCAGCTTATCCATACTAATCAGGTTTTACATCGGATCTCGTCCTTTTTGATTACTCTTGGCCTATGTCCCTCTAGACGTTCCCCATCTATATACTTATCTAAATGTCTTTTAAAAAACAGCTTCCTCTGACAACTGTGTAAAGAAATTGGCCAACATGGATTTTGTAAAAATCCACTAAATCTTTCCCTAAGGATGTGCATCAAATGCTGGCTTTCATTGGCATTTCTCATACCTTGAATACATTTTGAAATAATTACTCAAGATCTTAGCAATGTTATGTCCAGAGACATAATTTCCCTTGGACGAGTAAAGCTGAGAGTTCTTACATTCACCTTGCCTTTATCAATAGACAACCAGTGAGTTTATTACTGTGGCTATCCAGCCTCAGTAATACAGGGCTCGTGTGTTGCAGTCACAATTATGGCTCATTATTAAGGAACCAACTTAAATCTTTTATTTTAAAAAATCCTTACAAGTAAAAATCTAAGTATTCTTTGTCTGACCAAATAATTTCATGAAAAACATTATTCTCCACACTACTCACCATTTTTACAATTGAACCCTGCAGACTGAGTCGATTGGTTGGAAGCATTCATGGGTAGATATGTGCGGACAGAAGTGGGCAACTGGTGGCCCTACAGCAGCCTAGGGCTTGATTAGATCAGGCACCATTCCAAATGGCCGAGCACGTGGTTTGGGTGCGGCCTGCCGCATCATGGAGCGATGGATGACACCAACAATATCGTCGGGCCAGGCCGACCCTGCAACTCTGACCTAATGCCAATGCTAAGACAATGTGCCTTTATGGCCAGGTTCAGACAAAATTTTGAACAACTTTGGACTTGAATCATATAAAATGATGCCTGAAAAGTGGCGACTCTTGCATATTGTCTCAGTGTAGTTTACAATCTTTACACAATGGTCTATGGTGCTATATTATCACCTGTGCAAATGCCCAGTGAAATTATTTTACTTTCATACAGTCAAGTATTTCTATGCCTAAGAACATTACCCAATTTGCAAATTGGACAGAAATAGTTCACTGAGACCGCATGCAAGAGGCACGATGTGCTTAAGTATGTTTGTGCCTATGCAAAGTAAGATTTTTTACTGAACTGTACACAAAATATGAATTTCACTGTATCTAGATACATATTACAATAAAATACCACTGTATATTTCCATTGATGGATGTGACTTTTCTTAATGTGAAGATGGAAGCCTGCATTGGAATTGTTGCCTGAACTTCCTTCTTGGTTAAGAGGACTAGGTGTTTCCTCAGGCATCCTGATCATTACTTACTCCTCTGCTGACACCACTACCAACAGTTTATTCTGATTACGTGCTATATGCTATATCCTAATGTTTTCAAAGACAGTGCTGGGATGGAAGATTGCAACCTTCACATGGTTTGCCCTGTTTCAACGAATGCAATCAACCTGGTGTGCACAATCAAATAAGATCAAATAGAACAAGTTGTCCTCCAACTTTAAGCTGTGCACGCCATACGCAAAAAGAAGAAGAAAGACAGTGTTTAAATACAGGCTTTTTTTTAAAGGATACATCGAGTATGCGCATGATCATGATCATGATCATTCTAATCCAGAAGATCACTACAACTGATACAAAGAAAGGTTAATTTATTACATTTAATAAGCCACTAAAGAATGTTATTAAAACGGATACAGTTATGCCTCGCAGCATTGCCCTGGCTTGTTCCCTGTCCTGTTCGCATTCTCATCAGTAACATGATAGATCCACCTCTTGCAGTAAAACAAATTGCTGGCACATTTTTATTAATTGTCAGGCAAAAGTACTGTCTGTCAAGATGTAATCAGAGTGAACCAGTTGTTTCTCTGTAAACTACACAGTTATGTTACATGATACAGGGCCATGGGTGCATTGTTGAAAAAATATTTGCTCTATCACAGTTGGGTGCGTGCCTCTGCTGAATTTGTACAGAGCCATTGTTACTGATTACTTCTTACTGATGCCAAATTGCTGTCCATTGTGCAATAAAACTATGTTTTAATTTTTCCAAATCTATGGCCATCATTGAACAGGCCACATTTATTGCCATTTTCTGGCCTCTTTGGCAAGTTGGTAATGGTAGTCTTAATTTTGTATCTCAACTTTTGTACAAGTCCTCTTGTCTTTGACTTAGATTGAAGGGGCAGAGTAGCAGAGTGGAAAGCAGAGAACCATGGATGCCCAGAGTGAAGACACCAGTGACCAGTCCCAAGAGCAACAGATTGAGTTTGGGACAGACAGATAGCTGGAGTACAAAGAATAGGCACAAAGTGCTGAAGTAAATCAACGCGTCAGGCAGCATCTCTGGGGAAAAAGGACGGGTGGTCGGAGTTTCTGGTTTCATACCACTGGGTTGCAAGCTACTCAAGCAAAATATGAAGTGCTGTTTCTCCAATTTGCACAAATATGAGAATAAAGCTGTATTTACCCCAGGATCCAACTTGTTTGCCATGAAAGTTTGGAGCACCTGGGTAAAGCACACTTAAATGGTGCTCAGAAAGAGCAGGAGCAACACTGTTAAGTGTTCTGTAAGTCTGGCCACCCACATGGCCACCCTTATACACCCGCGTACTGTCACCATGATCACTGGTTGCTCCTTTTGCCCAAGGAAATCCGCTCGCTTCACTTTTTTTCTCAATGAACGGAGAAAATGATTATGTATAAATATGGACTCAAAAACAAAGTCCATGGTTATCGCAATAGGTTGCAGAAAAGTTATAAATAGTTTGGGGGAGGAGGAGGTGTGAGGGACGGGGGTGTGTGGGAGAAGGGGATGACACAGCAGCCCGTGAACACAGCAGCCCCTGCCCGCGAACACAGCAGCCCTCACCCGCACGCCGCTCCTTCAGCTTTATTCTCCCCACCAGTGATTGACAGCGGGTGTCAGAAGGGGCGTTGCCGTCCCGGCGAATAAAAGACCAATAACTTTTTTAATATTTTACCGATCTTAATACAACTGGATGCACTTGCAGCATAGGAGAATGGCAAGTAAGGTGGCGAAAAATCGTAGCACTATGGGGGATCGTTTTTGCGCAAATTTAAAAACAACACAAACTGGAAGAGGACAAGATGGGAGTTTTATCTAGTAATAGACATATGAATATATAATAATAGAGATAGAGAGATGGAGAGAGAGCTAGAGAGAGAGAGAGAGAGATAGAGAGAGAGATAGAGAGAGAGACATAGAGAGAGAGAGATAGAGAGAGAAATAGAGATAGAGAGAGAGAGATAGAGAGAGATAGAGAGAGACAGAGAGAGAGAGAGAGAGAGAGAGAGAGAGAGAGAGAGAGAGACAGACAGACAGACAGACAGACAGACAGACAGACAGACAGACAGAGAGAGAGAGATAGAGATAGAGATAGATAGATAACAGATAGGTGGGAATGGGTATAACTGATCTGTGAGGAACCAGCGGGCCAGGCAGCATCACTGGAGAAAATGGATGTCTTGGGTCATGACCTTTCCTCAGTCTGACCAAAAATGTCACCAGAGATGCTGCCTGACCCACTGAGTTACTCCAGCATTTTATGTCAAACCCACTGAACCTTTTTTTTTCCTTTCAAGGAAAAGTTGGATTTAACTTGTGATCATGTTCGGCACAGATATTGTGGGCTGAAGGGTCTGTTTCTGTGCTATGCTATTCTATGTTCTATATAAACTGTGACTTTCCCCCGTAATCGCACTAATGCCTGTGTGTCCAATCCAATGGGTTATTAAGAAAATCCAAGTGCATTGTTTTGTTACATTTGCATTGTAAATGTGTACTATTATCGTACAAAATATTGTATTGTAGCAGTCACAGTTGTATTCAGGAAGGTCCTAATTGCCAATTAAAAAAAACCTCATGGTTATAATTAATAGGAACATCCAAAGGGTAAACTAAATAATTATATTTTCCTTTTCTGGTGGGGTTTTTAATATTTCTCCAACCAAAGCAAACATGTCTCTATTGTACACAATTCATTAAACCAACTCCTGTTGGGAAAAGATGAGGCTTTCATGCATTAATCTTTATGTATATTAAATTTTCAGAGTTCAGTGTTTAAACATAAACAATAGCACTAATACTCTGCAGAAAGATCAGGAGGCCAATCGTTCACTAGGTTGGTTACATTCAATGAAAAACACTTTTTTGTCTCTTGTCTTATCTCAGCAACAGTGTACCCTGCCTTTAGGAGTTCTAGACTCCTTAATTAAGACTTTGGTCTCGCAGATTGATTCATGGTGCTTCTCCTATCCCCAGCATCATCAGCTAGTTCAAAAACTCAGCCCACCTCAGTTTGAGTTTCTTTCTCTACCCCTGATTCCAGAGTAAAATCTCTGTTTACAAGACAGCAGTCGGTAATCCTTGATCCTGCTAACTTTAGTTGTCACCAAACAATCCGTGCTTCTTTCTGGGGCATTCATTTCATCCAGAGCCCATTTTTAATATTTGTTAATTGATTGTTTCTGCACAATTGTTTCTGCACAATTATTAGATTTAACAACAGAAATAATGTCAAACAGTACAGAAGAAGGACATTTGATGTATCATAGCCCGGCCCATTCTTTATGGGCCTCCTCTCAGTCCTTTCTCTAATATATTGGGTTTTTTTTTCATTTTTAATATTTATCTAATTTCACTTTTGTAAATTATTAAAACACCTACTTTCATCATGATTTCAAGAAGTAAATTTTGGAATCTTAGGAAAGAAAATTCTCATCTCATCCCAAAAATATTTAAATCTGTTCTCTCTAATCACTACAAATCGACGCACAGTGCTGGAGTAAAGGGCCTGCCCCACTAGGCGATTTTTTAGACGGCTGCCAGTGACTGTCATAGTCGTACCAGGTTGCCGAAAAGCTTGTGACTGGTCTAATGGGCCTGTCCCACTTACGCAATTTTTTAGGTGATTTAGCGACTACGACAATGGAATTCACCAAAGTCTGCACCGGCGACAACCTATGTCACCTGGCGTCAACTTACGCCATCCTGGTGACAACCTAAAGCCATCCTGGCGACAGCCTACGACAGCACCTATGTCAGGAGAAGGCAAGCTATGACAAGCCCACGGTCGCCGACTGTCACCAAAAAGTTTTGAACATTTCAAAATCCAGCGACAACCAGAAAAACGCTACGACTCTTTGGGCGACAGACCATGACCATACAGGCAACACCCCCAGAGACCATATGGCGACAGCCTAGTCACCGGCAGTCACCTAAAAATCACCTAAGTGGGACAGGCAGCATCTCTGGAGACAAAGGATTGGTAAAGTTTCAGGTTTTTGTGTCTATCTTTGGTATACTATGATGTCATCCATCCTTTTGCTCCAAACATGCTGCCTAACCCACCGAGTTGTTCCAGCACTTTGTCTCTATCTTTGGTATAAACCAGCATCTGCGCCTCTTTATTTCTCCATCTCATCCTCTAATTATCAAATATTTTGTTGCCTGAATTATATTCTTATTATTTATTCTCATAAAATTTTACATGATTTTGGGCACCTCTATTAAAATTATTCTCTGAGGAGAACAACCACAGTTCATGAGAAGGGAGAAATTCTTCTTTGATTGCTCGCTCTCAATACAGGTACCTGAAAAAATTCTGGCCATCAGTTGTAATCATCTCAGTGCAGACGGTCCCATTTGGAACTCGATATGCAGAGCAGAGGGTGTACCATTAAAGGCCTATATTCTGGAATCCATTTAGAGCAAGCAATCAAAGACAAATTTCTCTGCTGATATACGTTTTTGTTTGTTATTTCACACATGCTCATCAACAATGTCTATTTAACCGCTCTGTAAAGGAGAAACAGTCTCATTCTCTTACACAATGAGACAAATGAATGTGCATTTGTGCACTTAATATTTTTGGTCCCAAGGAAAGTTCACCGCTCCGCCACATCAATACATTTGTGATAGTTGCTTAATCTTTTTACAACAAAATTGCAACAAACACAGAACAAGTGGGAGGACGACAAGAAGAAATGGAACTCCACAAGCAAAGATTGTGTCTGACGCTGCCAAGGATGAAACTGAAGATGGACACAAAATGCTGGAGTAACTCAACGGGACAGGCAGCATCTGGAGAGAAGCAATGGGTGACGTTTCAGGTCGAGACCCTTCTTCAGACTGAGAGACTGTGCATTTTCAAATTCTTCCAATGCCTCCCCCAACATTAACCCTTCAATATTCAACATCTTCACGAGCCAGATAAGTTTCCAAGCCTATAGAGCTATCCATGTTCAAGAAGAGGTCTGCTATCTAGTCTAGTATTAGCTACCTTCCCTGACACTCTTCCATTCCCTTTTATTTGTTCCCAGGTTGCAGGCTGCATTGATATGCCACGTCACCTACTTATCCCCTCTTGCATGAAAAGATGATTACATGTGGAAGCATCTCATCATGCATTCTCCCGGAAAGAGAACGCACTAGGAAAATCCCTGACCGTGCAACTGGATTGAGCGTAAATATAAAATACAAATGTAACGAAGGATGATGTAGAAATGATTGTTACTGTTGTTCATGATATGCATAAATAACTTGGATGAAAATGTAGATGGTAGGTTAGTAAGTTTACAGATGACACCAAATATTATTGGAGTGGTGGACTGTGTAGAAGGCTGTTAAAGGATACAGCAGCGTGTAGATCAGTTACAGGTATGGGAAGAGAAATGGTAGGTGGAGTTTAATCCAGACAAGTGTGAGATGTTGCACTTAGGGAGGTCAAATAGAGTCATAGAGTCATACAGCATGGAAACAGGGCCTTTGGCCCAACTTGCCCACACCGATCAACATGTCCAATCTAGACGAGTCCCACCTGCCTGCATTTGGCCCATATCCCTCTAAACTTGTCTTATCGATTAGTCAAATACCAGGGTAATGTATAGAGTTCATGCAAAACCCTAACAGCAGTGATGTACACCGGGATCCAAGTTCACAGCTCCCTGAAAGGTAGATAGAATGGTAAAGAAGGCATACAATATGTTTGCCTTCATTGGTCAAGGCATTGAGTATGGGAGTCAAGAAGTCACGTTGCAGCTTTGTAAAACTTTGATAAGGCCACATTTAGTGTATTGTGTGCAGTTCTGCTTGCCCCGATAAAGAAAAAATATAGATGCTTTGGAGAGGTCCAGTGGCGGTTTACTAGGATGCTGCCTGGACTGGAGAATATTAGCTACAAGGAAAAGTTGGACAACATTTGTTTTCTCTGGAGCATCAGAATCTGAGGGGAGATCTGAGTTTATAAAATGATTGGAGGCATAAATAAGATAGACAGTCAGAATCTTTTCCACAGGGTGGAAAGGTTGACAGGATAGAGGGCATAAGTTTGAGGTGAGAGGAAGAGAAGTTTAAAGGAAATGTGCTGGGACAAGATTTTTTATACAGAAAATGCTAAGGAGTGGCACAGTGGTAGAGTTTCCACGTTACAGCTCAAAAGACTATAGTTAGATCCTGACTATGAGAGTCTGCATGGAGTTTGAACATTCTCCTTGTGACCCCAAGCATTTTTTCCGGGGGCTCCAATTTCCTCCCACATTCCAAAGATGTGCAGGTTTGTAGGTTAATTGGCTTCTGTACATTGTCCCATGTGTGTAGTCAAGTCAAGTCAAGTTTATTCGTCACATACACATACGGGATGTGCAGTGGAATGAAAAGTGGCAGTGCCTGCGGATTTTGTGCAAAAAACAAACAAACAAACAACCAACAAACAACAAACAGAATGGAAAAGAATCATGAAATGTTCTTTTTCATATTAAATATTGTGGGCGGTTTTGTGGTACAGTAAGTTAGTAGAGTTAGTCCCTGGTGAGATAGGAGTTTACAGTCCGAATGGCCTCTGGGAAGAAACTCCTTCTCATCCTCTCCGTTCTCACAGCATGGCAACGGAGGCGTTTGCCTGACCGTAAGAGCTGGAACAGTCCGTTGCAGGGGTAGGAGGGGTCTCCCATTATCTTATTGGCTCTGGAGTTGCACCTCCTGATGTATAGTTCCTGCAGAGGGGCGAGAGAAGTTCCCATAGTGCGTTCGGCCAAAAGCACTACTCTCTGCAGAGCCTTCTTGTCCTGGGCAGAACAATTCCCAAACCAGATGGTAATGTTTCCGGACAAGATGCTTTCCACAGCCGCAGAGGAGAAGCACTGGAGGATCCTCGGAGACAATCTGAATTTCCTCAATTGCCTGAGGTGGTAAAGGCGCTGCCTTGCCTTACTCACGGGTGCTGCAGCGTGCAATGTCCATGTCATATCCTCAAAGATGTGGACTCCCAGGTATTTAAAACTGGGATAATATAGAACTGGTGTACGGGTGACTGTGGTCGGCATGGACCCAGTGGGTTGAAGGGCCTGTTCCACGCTGTATCTAAAATAATGCGTGGAAGGTGCTGCCAGGCATGGCAATGAAAGCATATATGATGGTGGTGTTTAAGAGACAGGCACATGGAATTGTAGGGCATATGGATGCTGTGAAGGTGGAAGGGAGTAGTATTTATGTATGTTCCATGATTGAATTTCACTTTCAGCACTATTAATCTAATGACGGCCAAATGTGGACCTGGTGCTGTGGTGTGATGCAGATGCTGTGGCCATGGATCAGATATGGATCTGATTACAATGTAATGGTGATGAATCACTTGGAGATCCAAGGATGGTAAGACTATATTCTATTCCAGCTTTTCTCTTGCGCTGGATATACAAGGAATAATTGATTTACCATCATCAGCTGAACATTAAAATCACCCAAAGTGCATGTTATCTAAAGGGGCTATCCCACTGCGGCGACCTAATCCGCGTGTTAAGAAGAGTGTCTTCAACCTTCAAGGTCGAGGGCACTCGCCTGGAAAGCCTCGAGCTGGATCGACAGTCCGCGTTGAAACCACGAGCTGGATCGACCGACCACACACACACACACACACACACACACACACACACACACACACACACACACACACACACACACACTCACACACACACACGCACACACACACACACACGCAAACATATCGCAAAGCGGGGGCCAGGGAAAGCGGGGGAGCGCTGTCTGAAATTCACATCCCCGATGAAGAGGAAGGTAAAAGACAGCTGGTACAGTGTACGGTAAGTCCTTTTGAGAGCGCGGAGGGGGAAGGGGAGAGAAGGGGAGAGAGGGGGAGAGAAGGAGAAAGAAGGGGAGGGGAAGGGGGGGAGAAGGAGTGGAGACACATTTAAGAAGTATAATAAAGTTCAGCGGGCATTTTACCTACCGGTCGGTTTTCCTTGGTCCTAAAAACTCCAATGAGCCAATAAAAATGGCCGGTCAGCGAAGGAGATTGCCTACAAAATAGCAACCCCACTCCACTGCACTACGAGTTAAAAAGAACCATGCCGACCAAATCTTATTCGCAGAAACATGCTGAAAGGTTTTCCGCGACCTAGCTGAGGCCGCGAGTATGCAGGAACTTCCCTCGAGCATGAAGGAGAGTTCCAGTGACCTCATAGGACCACGTTTCGACCATGCTGCGAGTTTGAGTCAAGAGCAAACTCATCTAAACTCACAGATTATGTCGCCGCAGTGGGACAGCTCGTTTAAGCTTCACCAATACCGTTGATGAAATGTGCAGGAAGGAACTGCAGATGCTGGTTTACACCGAAGACATACCACAAAATACTGGAGTAACTCAGCGGGACAGGCAGCACCTCTGGAGAGAAGGAATGGGTGTTGTTTCTTTGGACTGTGAGTCAGGGGAAAGGAAGACACAGAGATATGGAAGGGTAAGGTGTGAAAGTGAGAGATCAAAGGGAATGATGTTTAAGAAAATTGTAAAATAGATCATTGCAAGCGGAAGGGAAGGTGACAAAGACATCCCTCCAGGATGGTGTGAACATGTAATTCAGCTAACTATGAATGTGGTTCACATTGTGAGTCTTAATTACATGTCTTAATTTACCTCAACAATTCTCCTTTTCATCACCCCACTTTCTAAGTACCAATCCAAGCATCGCTTTGTAGAACTACAGCAGAAGAACAAGCCCTTCAGCCCACAATATCCCTGCTGAACATGATATCAAGTTAATCTCGTCTCCTCTGCATGTACGTGATCCACACCCCTTCATTCCCTGCAATACTATAGGCCTATCTAAAAGCCTTTTAAATGCCACTATCATGTTTGCCTCCACCACCACCCCAGGCAGAGTGTCCCAGGCACCCACCACCATTTAACATATCATTTCCTATGTCATTACTTCCGCCAACCTTGTTTGTGCACGGTTAGGTAACCACAAAGGAATGCTATAGAGCATGCTTCATGAGGAAAACCCAGCTATTTTGACCTTATCTCAAGATCCATATTGCTTCTTAATCGTGTCCAGATCTCATAGAGGACAAATGTAATCTTGTAGATTCATTAAGATTAACAATCAAATGTTACGTTCTTACCAGCGAATATTATAAAATTTAATGAGGGGTTGCAGAACAACACAATATCTTGAGCCTGAAGCTAGTATCAATATCGTGGGTGAAATTCAAAGTGCAGCTTCATTACCCAGCCTTCAATTAAGTCTACTTATCCATGTGCAATTAAGAAATGGCTGACACCAATGGATACAGCAGAGGTGATTGACCAGGCAACAATGACCCTGATGCAGTATTCCAGAGCTGCACTCCTGAACTAGCCGACGTCCAGCCAAGCTGTTCTAGTACATTAATTGGTATTATTAATCGGACTGAATATGACCTGTTTTTGTGAAGTGGGCAATTTTCCACATTGTTGGGTGGATGCCAGTGTAGCAGTCCAATTAATAAATGTCTCATCATTTACTCCCAAGTCACGGTGGCGCAACGGTAGAGTTCCTGCCTTACAGCGAATGCAGCGTCGGAGACCCGGGTTCGATCCCGACTACGGGTGCTGTCTGTATGGAGTTTGTATGTTCTTCCCGTGACCTGTGTGGGTTTTCTCCGAGATCTTCGGTTTCCTCTCACATTCCAAAGACGTACAGGTTTGTAGGTTAATTGGCTTGGTTAATGTTTAAAAGAAATGTCCCCAGTGGGTGTAGGATAGTGTTAATGTGCGGGGATCGCTGGTCGGCGCGGACCCGGTGGATTGAAGGGCCTGTTCCCGTGCTGTATCTCTAAACTAAACTAAACTAAACTAAAGTAAACTAAACTAATCATCAACAGAGTGATGGATGCTACCGTCAAAGGAGCAATCAATGTGGAATTACTTCACCATCAAGGGAGCAATCACCTTGGAATTTCTTCACCAATAACCTCCTCACCCATGCCCTGCTTAGGTTTTGCAGATGACACAAAGCTGGGTGGCAGTGTGAGCTGTGAGGAGGATGCTATGAGAATGCAGGGTGACTTGGGGGAGTGGGCAGATGCATGGCAGATGAAGTTTAATGTGGATAAATGTGAGGTTATTCACTTTGGTAGCAAAAACAGAAAGGCAGATTACTATCTAAATGGCGTCAAGTTGGGAAAAAGGGAAGTACAACGGGATCTGGGAGTCCTTGTTTATCAGTCTATGAAAGTAAGTATGCAGGTACAGCAGGCAGTGAAGAAAGCGGATGGCATGTTGGCCTTTATAATGAGGGGTCGAGTATAGGAGCAAAGAGGTCCTTCTGCAGTTGTACAGAGCCCTAGTCAGACCATACCTGAGTATTGTGTGCAGTTTTGGTCCCCTAATTTGAGGAAGGACATTTTTGCTATTGAGGGAGTGCAGCTTAGGTTTATAAGGTTAATTCCCGGGATTGTCATATGCTGAGAGAATGGAGCAGCTGGGCTTGTACACTCTGGAGTTTAGAAGGATGAGAGGATATCTTATTGAAACATATAAGATTGTTAAGGGTTTGGACATGCTAGAAGCAGGAAACATGTTCCCGATGTTGGGGGAGTCCAGAACCAGGGGCCACAGTTTAAGAATAAGGGGTGAGCCATTTAGAACGGAGATGAGGAAACACTTTTTCTCACAGAGAGTTGTGAGTCTGTGGAAATCTCTGCCTCAGAGGGCAGCAGAGGCAGGTTCTCTGGATGCTTTCAAGAGAGAACTAGATAGGGCTCTTAAAGATAGCGGAGTCAGGGGATATGGGGAGAAGGCAGGAACGGGGTACTGATTGGGGATGATCAGCCATGATCGCATTGAATGGCGGTGCTGGCTCGAAGGGCCGAATGGCCTACTCCTGCACATATTGTCTATTGTCTATTGACATCTCAGCTCTGGACCTCATTACGGCCTTGGCCCAAACATGGACCAAAGAGTTGAATTCTGAAAGAGAGATGACAGTGATTGCATTGACATTGAGGTAGCATATGATCAAGTATGATATAGAGACCCCCTGGTAAAATTGTTCTCAGTGTGGTTGGAGTTAAATCTTGCATAAAAGAAGATGGTTGAGAACGGCAGACCTTCATCTTCCCTATCCCAGGATACCATTGCAGGAGTTTCACACCACAGTATCTTGTGCTGAACCACACTCAGTTGCTTCATCAATAATCTTCCTTCCATCACAAGGTCAGAAGTGGGTATGTTCACTGATGGTTGCACAAAGTTCAATTCCATCTCAGCTCCCCAGCAAATGGAACTGCCCATGTCTGCACACACATAAAGATGGGCTGAGAAATAGCAAGTATCATTCATGCCATATAACTGTGATGACTGTCTCCAAGAAGAGAGTGGCTAACCTGCTAGACATTCAATTGCAATATCATCACTGAAATGTCCAACAACAATATCCAGGGATCACAATTGACCAGAACATCATCTAAACCAGCTACATAAATAACAGGCCAGGGGCTGGATATCCTGTAGTGAGTGACTCAGTTCCTGACATTCTGAGGACTATAGGCAGAATTAGGAGCACGATTGAAAAGTCTCTATTTGCTCAGATGAGTGGAGATTCCAAAACAATTATGGATATCACCTGGTCCAACACAGGTGCTGATCTATCTACCATCAAACAGACCCATAGGAGGCGCTGCCTCAAAAAGGCAGCCAGCATCATCAAGGACCCACACCATCCTGGCCATGCTCTCATTTCACTCCTGCCATTGGGAAGAAGGTGTCACAATGGTTCCAGAATAGCTTCTTCCCAACATCCAAACTGGCTCTTAAATACTGCACAAGACTAACCTGTGAACTATGGACTGTCTTTGTTTGCTCTATGGACTTCGGGCTTTTTATTTGCATTTGCATGGGGTTATTAATTTATTGAATCTTTGTCAATAATATATTATCGATGTGTATTGTATTTTCAGGCTTGTTATGTTGCTGCAAGTAAGAATGTTAATGTATGGTTGTCAGTACATGTGACAATTAAACACTCTTGACTGTTAAGTGCTACACTAGCAACACAAAAAAAAATCATCACCATCCTGGAAAAAGCAGCTCACTTGATTAGCATCCAATCAACCACTTTGAATATTCATTCCCTCCACCTCCAAGTAGGATATGGAGACCACCTGGTAAAACTGATCTCAGTGTAGTTGGAGTTATATCTTGCATAAAGGAATATGGTCGGCTTCAGCAGATGTCAATATGCACAGTGGCTGCAGTGTTTGCTGTCTACCAAATGCACTGCAGTAACTCACCAAGGCCATTCTGACACTTTCCAAACCCTTGATCTCAAACACCAGCAAGGACAAGGGAAACCAGGTCATGGGAAACCGCCACCAGCGAGTTCCTTCCAAGGCACACGCAATCCTGTCCTTCATAGTCACTTGCTCTAAATCCTGGACTGCTTTGTGGAAGGACCTTCCCCAGATGGACTGCAGTGGTTTTTCATCATTTTCTTAAGGATTGGCAATAAAAGATGCACTGAAGTGGGCCTTGAGAGGCAATTGGGAAGGGGGAAGCTCAGCATTTACCAAGGCATTGGACCAAAACCTGGATGGAAGCAGGATATTGAGGAAAGTGAATTACAACAGCAGCAACAGTAAAAGCTGGAACAGAATGATTGTGGCTATGGTGACGTTAATATTCAAGTTACTAGAAAGTAGAATTGGTCTCTAGCCCTCACTGACCAGGTAACCCCGTCACACTTTAGGATAAAGCATGGGAACAAGCTCTTTCAGGCTCCCACCAAGACCAGCGATCACCCCGTACACAAACACTATCCTACACACTAGAGACAATTTACAAATTTTACCAAAGCCAATTAACCCACAAACCTGTATGTCTTTGGAGAGTTTGGAGTGTAGAGGAAACTGGAGCACCAGGAGAAAACCCAAGTGGGCACAGGGAGAAGGTACAAACTCTGCACCCATAGTCAGAATTGAACCGGGTCTCTGGTGCTGTAAGGCAGCAACTCTACCGCTGTGCCACCGTGCAACCACAGATGATTAGATACTATGCACCATGAGCTGTGACAGTAACTGCAGTGGAAAATAGTCAGCACCCATGAAAAGGAATAACACTGGCATGAATGGTGTTGCCTCCCACTGCAACAATATTGATTGTATTGGGATGGCAGCTGACAATCAATAAGATCAATGGAAACACTAACTTAATCTTCACGAGCTTGCATCTTTTCCCAGGCTTATCAACAGCTGAGAACATTATTTCTACCGTATGTAAACATATGGAATACAAGGCTACTGAGGCTGGAAAAAGATCAAATCATCTCCCACTTCTTTTCTTAGGTAAACATTCAAATTGTTGAGATAATATACCAGCTGTTTTTATTTCAAACTCTCTGAAACGTTTATTTTATATACAAAGGCAGTAAAGAGAGAGATCCTGATGTGAAACAGCTGCAGGGGGCTAACTTCCATCACCATCTAGAGTTTGGTTGCAAAGGTGCAATGGAAACGGCCATCTTATTTTCTTGGGGTTCCACATGGCAGGGTACCCCAAAACACATCAACTTAAAAATTGCATCCCTCCATCATCAAAATAGGTTCAACAGAAGATGGACTGCAATGATGCGCAATAACTCCGAAATGAAGGGAGAGACAAGGGTGTGCAAATGCTGGTATCTAGAGCAAAGTGCGAACTGCTGGAAGAGCTCAAAGGTTCATAGAAACGTAGAAAATAGGTGCAGGAGTAGGCCATTCGGCCCTTCGAGCCTGCACCGCCATTCAATATGATCATGGCTGACCATCCAACTCAGTATCCCGTACCTGCCTTCTCTCCATACCCCCTGATCCCCTTAAGCAGAAGGGCCACATCTAACTCCCACTTCGAGCAACCTCTTTGGAGGGCGGGTGGTTGGGAGTGGAGGGAAGGACCTGTCGATGTTTTGATTGAGACCCTGCATCAGGAGTGAGAGTAGAGAGCGGAGATGGCCAGTATAAAGACAAAGGAGGGAGGAGTGAGGCCACTGCTGTTAGGTGAGAGGCGGACAGAGCAAAGGTGAATGGTGGCAGGCATAAGGAATCAGGTGGGAAAGGGGGGCTAGGGAGGTTGTTGTGAGGCAGAGGCAGGTGAGTGATAGGTGGAAGCGGTCAAGGAGTAAAGAATAGGCAGAAGGAGCCAGATGGGATCAGGGGTGGAGATGGAAGCAGCCGGTGGAGGGTGATAAGCAGGGCTACATATGTAACCCAGCAGTGAAGTAAGTACAGTAATAATGGGAGCAGTTAAGGGAGAAATGAAGGACAGGTGGAGCTAGAGAGAGGTGGGGAGAAAACAGTGGGTGGACAGCGATGGAATGCAAGAGCTTCTTAGGCCTATAATGGAGCTCTGATCTGGTCTCCGGCCTATAGTCCATTGCTGCAACTGTGTGCTTGATGATGAGTGATACCTGGAGGCATCGCCATTCAGCAGGACCTCAATCAGGTGCACAGTGTTACCAACCCATCCAACCCACACTATAGTGCCTCGTACTTGCCAGTCATGGTTGATGGTGCAAATCCATATGGAATATGGGGAAAAGGCTATGGACCTCAGTCATAAAACGTGTAAAGAAGGAAAGTAATTTTACTTACAGGACTGTGGGATGTGTGTTTCCTGACGACACCTCTACATGTCTTAATTAATAATTTTGAATACTGAAATTGAATCACATTGAATGGGGCTGGCTCGAAGGGCCAAGTGGCCTACTCCTGCACTTAATGTCTATTGTCTATTTTCTCGCCTCCCACCTCTCCACATCTCTAGCTTTCAGGCTGAAGAAGGGCTCCGACCCGAAACTTTGCCTATTCCTTTCCTCCAGAGATGTTCCCTGACCTGCTGAGATACTCCAGCAGCATGAACAGGATGCAATTCTGTAAACAGCTATCGTCTTAACAGGTCTGAAAATTGAAGACCTTTCTTCTGTTGACATAATTCCATCTCCAACAAGAGCGGTAAATAATTGGCCACTCGATGAACGCACTTTAAATGGATGACTACTCTAGAGATAACCTAAATTCAATGCATCTGGAACCATTTTAAATGGATCACAGATATCCTTGCTTCAAACAATGACGTTATCAGGATAAAAGAAGATAGCTTGCCAAGTCAAGTCTTTTACTGCTTGTTCCATAAGGTCCTCTGAAATTAATGGGGCATTGTGAATTATACAACCCAAGTGTCTAACTATCAACTGATAAATGATGCTCCTGGTAGAGAAAGCAATGTCCAGGAAATCTCATTTGGCAAATATCACCGGCTAATAATCACCACATAAAAAGCAGCTCTTTCCTGTGTAATTAATTCAAAAGGTGACATGACCCTACTAGTTAAAGGAAAACAACATCTTTTAGAACTCTCAAATTAAAGCATAAACTCCTGGAGATTCGAAACAGGCATTTAAAAAAGAATGATAAATTAACATGTTACGTGTAATTTTTAATCTGCTCTGGTTCGGAGGAATATCTTTATTTTGCAGGATGGGCAAATCAGGATATGCCTAAAATCTGAGCTCAAGTACATCCCCAAAGTTAATGCAAAGTGGAAAAACAGTGTGATCATAGAATGTGGAACCAGCACAGGAACAGGCCCTTCGGCCGAATATGATGCCAAAACCAAGGCTTATTTGCCTGCACATGATTCACATTCCTCTATTCCGTGCAAATCCATGTGCTTAATCAAAAGTGTCTTAAATGCCACTATCATATCTGCCTCAACCACCACCCCTGGGAATGCGTTCCAGGCCCCCACCTTCTGTGTAAAAAACGCGCCCCGCACATCTCCTTTAAACTGTGCCCCCTCATCTTCAAGCTCAGGCCGCTAGTGTTTGATTTTTCCACGAGTGAAAAAAAGGTTCTGACTGTCTCCCCCATCTTTGCCTTGCATAGTTTTATCTACTTCTATCAGGTCTGCCCACAAACACCAGTGTTCTGGAGACAACTATCTAAGTCTGCCCAACCTTTCCCTGTATCTAATACCCCCTAATCAAGATATTAATCAGTAGCTGTGATTTCGAGTCGTTTTCTAGTTTTTGCACTGGTGTCCTCATTATTTTGAAGATAGACACAAAATGTTGGAGTAACACAGCGGGACAGGCAACATCTCTAGAGAGAAGGAATGAATGACGTTTCAGGTCGAGACCCTTCATCAGACTAGTCAGGGAAAAGGGAAACAAGATATATAGACGGTGATGTAGAGAGCTATAGAAAAATGAATGAAAGATATGCAAAAAAATGACAATGTTAGCTGTTTGCTAGGTGAGAAGGAGAAGTTGGTGCAACTTGGGCGAGGGAGGGATGGAGAGAGAGGGAATGCAAGGGTTACTTGGTTAGAGAAATCAATATTCATACCTGAAGAATGGTCTCGACTGAAATGTCAGCCATTCCTTCTCTCCAGAGATGCTGCCTGTCCCGCGGATTTGCTCCAGCATATTGAGTCTGCCTTCAATATTCATACCTCTGGGTTGTAAGCTGCCCAAGCGAAATATGAAATTCTGTTCCTCCAATTTATGTTCAGCCTCACTCTGACTATAAAGGTGTCCTAGGATAGAAAGCTCAATGTGGGAGAAAGAACTGCAGATGCTGGTTTAAATCAAAGGTAGACACAAAATGCTGGAGCAACTCTGCGGGTCAGGCAGCATCTCTGGAGAAAAGGAAAGGGCAACATTTCGGGTTGAGACCCTTCTTCACATTGATTTCAGGCGAGTGGGTGGGATAAAGGTAGAATATAGGCAGTAAGACTAGTGGGAGAACTGGGAAGGGGAAGGGGATGGAGAGAGAAAGTAAGGGCTATCTGAAGTTAGAGAAGTCAATGTTCATACCGCTGGGGTGTAAACTACCCAAGCAAAATATGAGGTGCTGTTCCTCGAATTTGTGCTGGGCCTCACTCTGACAATGGAGGAGGCCTAGGACAGAAAGGTCAGATTGGGAATGGGAGGGGGAGTTGAAGTGCTGAGCAACCAGGGGATCAGGTAGGTTAAGACTGACTGTACGGAGGTGTTCAGTGAAGCGATCGCCGAGCCTGCGCTTGGTCTCGCTGATGTAGAGAAGTTGACACCTGGAACAGCGGATACAGTTGATGAGATTGGGGGAGGAGCAAGTGAACCTCTGCATCATCTGGAAAGACTGTTTGGATCATTGGATGGCATTGAGGGGAGAGGTAAAGGGACAGGTGTTGCATCTCCTGCAGTTGCAGGGGAAAGCATCTGGGGATGGGGTGGTTTGGGTGGGAAGAGACGAGTTGACCAGGGAGTTTCGGAGGGAATGGTCTCTGCGGAAAGCAGAAAGGGTTGGAGATGGGAAGATGTGACCAGTAGTGGGATCCCGTTGGAGGTGGCGAAAATGTTGAAGGATTATATGCTGTAAGCGACGGCTGATGGGGTGGAAGTTGAGGACAAGGGGGACTCTGTCCTAGTTACGAATGGGAGGAGGGGGAGTAAGAGCGGAGCTGCAGGATATCCAGGAGCCCCTAGTGAGAGCCTCATCTATAATGGAAGAGGGAAACCCCGTTTCCGAACGAATGAGGACATATCCAATGCCCGGTATGGAACTCCTCATCCTGGGCGCAGATGCGGCATAGACGGAGGAATTGGGAGTAGGGATTGGGAACAGAGTATTGACCGACATCTACTACAAACCTACTGACTCCCATAGCTATCTTGACTACACTTCTTCCCACCCTGCTTCCTGTAAAGACTCTATCCCCAACTCCTAATTCCTCCGTCTACGCCACTGGGATAGATCCTGCCTCAACTACCTCCTCTGGCAGTTTGTTCCATACATCCACTACCTTTTGTGTGAAAAATGGGGAACTCTAATAGCCTGATGCTATGGTGGCAAAATTGCTGGAACCTCAAATAAATAATTATTGATATCTTATTGAATACATTCAGAAAATCCAAAGATAATCATTTACTGGTCTCTCCTTTACCTCTACAGCCAGTCATCTCCTCAAAAAACAGCAGCAGATTAGACAAAAAAAAATCAATTTGCCTTTCATAAATCCATGTGTGTTCTGCTCTTGTTTGTTTTTGCCATTGTTCTTTTCAGCGTGTTCTGTTATAAATTCTTAGAAACATGGTGTCACAACGAATTGCAGGATAAGCAGTAGGCTGCTGAGGACTAAATTGCAGACACATTTACTTCAGGCAGAGGATGATGAATCCTTGGAATTGTCCATCTCAGAGGTGCTGTGAAAGCTCAACCATTATGTTCTTTCAAAATTCACGTTGTTAGATTTATGAACATTAAGAGAATAAAGGAATATGGGATTAGTACTGAAAAAGAGCAATGGTTCTAGAATATCAAATATGGTTTTAAATAAATGGTGGAGCAGTGTTGGGGACATGAATATCCTACCCCTGCTCCTATCTCTTATTTTCCAGAACAATCCATATGGTTGACTTTTAACTAGCCTTTAAAGTGGCTGAGGGAACAATTATTATAATACACATTATACTAATATAAAGTATATAACTAATATATTGGTATATAATGTACAACAATAGTATACATATTGGCAGAGTCATTGATAGACACAAAATGCTGGAGTAACTCAGCGGGACAGGCAGCATCTCTGGACAGAAGGCATGGGTGATGTTTTGTGCTGAGGCCCTACTTCAGACCCTTCTCGACCCGAAAGGACACCCCATTCCTTCTCTCCAGAGATGCTGCCTGTCCCGCTGAGTTACTCCAGCTTTTTTTGTCTATTTTCAGTTTAAACCAGCATCTGCAGTTTCATCATGTTATTGATATCCATCTGTTTGAAATAAAGATTTCCCTCTGTTAGCTGATGAAATTAATATCGTGATTTCACTTTATCCAGAGGATGGGTAAGGTTATAATTTGACATTAATATTGTGTGTTAACATATTTCTAATTGCTGGAGATTATGCTAGATTAGACCTTTGTGAAAATTAATTGGATTGGATTGAAATATGCAGCATGGAAACAAGCCATTTGGCCCTCCAGCTCCACATCAACCATCGATCACCCGCTCCTGCTAGTTCTACGGATCCTACTTTTATATCCACTCCCTACTCACTAGGGGCACGTAAAGATGCCAATTTACCTACTTCTTTGGGGTATGGAGGAAACCCGAGCACCCGGAGGAAACCTATGCAGTCACTGGGCAAATGTGCAAACTCTACACAGCAGCCAACGCCAGGATCGAACCTGGGTTTCTGGCACTGTGAGACAGTAACTCTACCAGCTATGCCCACTTTGCTGCTTTGCTGTGGGACACATCCAAAAATAGCTAAGAAGGCTGATTTGTCTAAATCTCTTCCAAGTCTCTGGAGATAAAATCTCCTCTATTCCGGTGACTGGACAAAACGGACATATACAGCAAGGATAGACACAAAGGGCTGGATAACTCAGCGGGACAGGCAGCATCTCTGGAGAGAAGGAATGGGTAACGTTTCGGGTCGAGACTGAAGAAGGGTCTCAACCGGAAACGTCACCCATTTCTTCTCTCCAGAGATGCTGCCTGTCCTGCTGAATTACTCCAGCTTTTTGTGTCTATCTTCCGTTTAAACCAGCATCTGCAGTTCCTTCCTACACAGATACAGCAAGGAGATGCTTATGCACAAAATGAGGTTGATAGGCTCCAATAAATATTGGCTGCCTTCACCTGTTTAAATCAAATTAAATGAGCACTTTAACACATGTTAAATGAGCGCTATAATTTGATGTTGAGTTTCACTGCTTGAGTTGCGCAGAAATGCATCAATGGCTTTTCACCGAGTTTATGAGGGGGATCCTAATCAGAGTGCTGTGCTTTTAGAAAGCTACTTTGTTTCAATAGAAAATATTTATTTCCTACAGCTGGCCACAGAAGGAATGGGAAGTAAATAAGGTTACATCTTGAAATCCAAGCGGGCAAGTGAAGAGTAATAACCAGGTATCCCAACGAGAAATAATGTCAGGTTCTACAATTAATATGACTGCCTAAGAAAAGGTGTTCAGAAATTACATTTTCCACTGATGAATTAATATAATATTGAATATTTGTAAGAGTTCTAGTTTTGAACTCACTTGCCATGGAGAGATTTGAGTGGTTCCAACATGAAAATTGGTGATATCAAGTTGATGTCACTTCTTTTGTCTCCCCTGCCTAGTTTAGTACAGTTTAGAGATACATTGTGGGAACAGGCCCTTCAGCCCGCTGAGTCTGTGTCGACCAACGATTCCCGCATGCTGGTTTGATCCTGCACACTGATGACAAATTTATAGGCGCCAATTAACCTACAAACCTGTACTCTTTGGAGTGTGGGAGGAAACCGGAGCTCTGGGAGATAACCCATGCGGTCACTTGGAGAACGTACAAACTCCGTACCAACAGCACCCGTAGTCAGGATCGAACCCGGGTGCTGGGGGCTGTAAATATAACAACTCTACCGCTGCGCCATTGTGCCCCCAGTTTCTCCAGCTCATCTCAGTTTCTGCGTGGTCCAAACTGTAGTTTTTAGTTGACCAAGTCTATAATGCTTGAATATTCCCTGCATCGTCATATGCACATGTTGACTGTTGCCGTAAATCCTTGCCCATCACTCATCTTTCTACTTTCCTCGATCCCGACTACGGGTCCCGTTTGTACGGAGTTTATACGTTCTCCCCGTGACCTGCGTGGGTTTTCTCCAAGATCTTCGGTTTCCACGCACACTACAAAGATGTACAGGTTTGTAGGTAAATTGGCTCGGTATAAATGTAAAAATTGTCCCCGGTCGGCTGGTGTGCAGGGATCGCTGGTCGGCGTGGACCCGGTGGGCCGAAGGGCCTGTTTCCACACTGTATCTCTGTTATCATCTAAGGATGGTTCTAAATGCTGCCTCTTTATGAAGTCTTCCCCCCCAACTGTCGTGACCTGGAAGTGGCTGGAGAGGCGGTGCGGGCCGGTAGTGGTGTCAGCAGCCCAGCCTATTGGTGGAGGTCGGTAGGTCGGTCCACTACAAATGAAATCCGTTAAAAAGAGGGTTATAACAAGGGTTAACTGTATGATATATATATATAAACAGTCTTCAATGTTGCATCAGTGAGAGGGCAGTGAAAGAATTGACAATAAGGGATGAACATAAAATAACTTATTACATCCTCAGAATGATTACTTCCTCCATAGTATTCACAAGAGAGTGCAAGCTGCCCTCTCCAAAAAATATATTAAAATAAAAATCAATTGCACTTTAAATGGCATGGAAAACACAAACAGCTGAAAGGACTCCAAATAAGATTGTCAGACATAAATGGCTTTTATTGCTATTGTTGAGAGAGCCTAGGGAGAGATGCTGTGAAGAGCTTACAATGATTATGAATGAGTGAATAGGCTCTGGACACTACCACTAGACCTCCAGCAAGCTAAATGATAAACGTATCACAAAACTGAAAGAAACAAAATGATAAACCCATTAGTCTAAATTCCACTCTATATAAAAATCAATGGAATTGAATATCGGAGTAAATCTAATCATAGTTACAACGCAGTAACTTAGATAATTGTATTCATAAGAATAACTTGTCGACAAATTCCTCCTCTCATGGACTATTGGAATAATTTCCCTGGCATAAACGTAATGGGCCGAATGGCCTCCTTCTGCTTTGTTATGTGCAAATGAAACTGAATTATGGTAGGTTATGGTGCAAGGAATTTCCACACCTACACATTGAAGAACTAAAGAGGAAATTGACTTGTAAGAGCTTATACTTGGAATTTAGGAAGCTTGAATGTCTTGTTCACAAGTAGTGCTTTACCTAAGTGCATGAGAATAATATTTTAGGATAGCGATGGGAATGAGCTACCAGAGGAGGTGGTTGAGGCAGGTACAATAATGATACTTTAGGGACATTTGGACAGGTACATGGATAGGTAAAGTTTAGAGTGATATGGACCAAATGGGCTAGGTTAAATGGGACATCCTGATCTTGAAAATTGGACTGAGAAATTAATGAAGCAATAATTTTACCCGCTATCTATTACCCATACATTTCATCCACTGGATCCCCAGTACAACTGATCCATCCACCCTTCATCTCTCCATTATCTCTTCCTCTACTTCACCTTCCAGCAGCTGTTTCCACCTTCACTCTCCTCTACCTCCATCTTGTTCCATCTGCCCTTTTTGTTCCTTATCTGCTTCCACCTCAGTCTCCCCACATCACACCACCCCACTGGCTCCACCTGGCCCTCACCCTTCACCCATCCTTGGCCCATCCATCACATACTCTCCTTCTTCTCGTCGCTCCCCGCTCTCATCCATGATGCAGGCTCTTGACCTGAAACTTCAACAATACCTATCTCCCCCTCCCCCCCCACCCACCCACCTCCACCCAACAGATGCTGACAGACGCACTGAATTCCTCTGGCAGTTTGTTCTTTGTTCAATTTTCCAGCATTTGCCATGAGCAATAATTGTGCTGAACTAGCCTCTCCAAACTGAGGTGATCCAAACTTGGAGTTTAGAACTGGGAATCTACCAATTACAGTAAAACAAAAATTGTTTCTTTGTATCAATTATGAGTTGCAGGTTTGAAAAACATTTACGTGTTGTATCATTGGCTGTAGCATGTTAGCTAATTAGAATGCTTAGTAATTATAACCCCGCCTAATTGTAACATTCATAGTTGCCAGTTCGAGTAGCAGTGTAAGTGTGTGATGACCTGCTGTGTAGTTATGACCTGAACAATAAAGATGCTTGTGTTTCAACCCGTGTGAGTTTGGGCTCTTTACATGGTGTCAGAAGTGGGTCTGCCCCGCGTCTGTTTATCGCGATTTATTTTGTTTACCAGTTTTTATTTTCGTGCTTTTTTGTGATTTGTGAACATGGCTAGCTCTTGTCGAAAGCCTAGCCTGCTTGTGTTTGATTCTGATATCGCTGAGCGATGGCAAATGTTTGAGAAAGATTACTCTCATTATATACGCATCGTTCACCGCAACGATCCCGACGATTTGAAGGCTTCGCTCCTGTTGAATCAAGCGGGTCCGGAGGTTATGATCCGCACTGACTCGTTTCAATTTGCACCTGCCCAACTGGATGCGAATGGACAGGTACTAGTGCCAGCAGAATCTATAGATAACTCAATGGTGTTACTGAGAAAGTTCTGAGAACTGTGTGACCTACTGTCTCATAGAATCTTTGAGAGGACAAGATTTTCTGCCCAAGTTTTTTGACCCTCATGCAACAGCCTGATGTCACTAGCCTACAATGATTTCTAGGCATGGTTAACTACCTGGGGAAGTTCATCCCCAATTTCAGCGAACTTTCAGCCCCCCTACGTCAACTGACTCACAAGGATAACACCGGCTACCTAAACCACCAGCGAGCTTTCGACACTTTAAAGCTACAGCTCACCAGTGCACCGACTCTGTCTTACTTCAACCTCAACCTGCCAGTTACAATCACCTGCGACGCATCCCAGTATGGACTAGACGCTGCATGCCGGCAGACCTCTTTCAACGGCAATGTTTTACTGGTATCCTACCCTTCCAGAACACTAACGGATACCGAACAGCGCTATGCCCAGATAGAAAAAGAGCTGCTTGCCGTGGTTTTTGCCTGCTCTAAATTCAAAATCTTCATTTTTGCAAAACCTTCACGATAGAATCTGATCATCAACCTCTGGTTACCATACTGAACAAGCCTACCCATGCTGCCCCAGCAAGACTTCAATGCATGATGATGCAGCTTCAACGGTTCAACTTCCGCATTGTCTACAAAAAAAGGTAAAGACATGCACATCACAGACACGCTATCCCGGGCACCACGCGTCACCAGCGAATAACATCCTTACGAACGTGAGGAATTCTTCGTTCTGAAGGTTTCCTTCGTTCCAACTGACCGCCTGCGCCGCCTTGCCGAACACACTGCTATGGATAAAACCTCCCAGCTGCTAACTTCTGTCATTAAAGGCGGCTGGCCCAACAAACAATCCAACACTCCCACCGAACTCAGACCATACTTTCTGGTACGTGACCAGCTCGTGCTACAGGACGGAGTGATTGTAAAGGGCCATAAGACAGTCAACCCCCCCTCTCTACGTAAGGAGTACTATGAGGAGATCCACGATGGCCACCCAGGTGTTGAAGCCACCCTACGACGAGCCAAGGAAATGATTTACTGGCCCGGAATGACCAAATACATTCTGGAAAAAACTAGTCATGCACGATCTGCAACAGGCAGGCACCACACCAACAAAAACAACCACTGCTGTCTCAACCAGCTCCACCCCTACCGTGGTCATCTGTGGCCGCCGATATCTTCGACAGGAAACGCTATCTCGTGTTGGTGGACTCATACTCGAGTTGGTCCGAAATTGATTTTCTACCAACCATCTCTTCAGAATTAGTCATCGTGAAACACCGTCAGCATTTCTCCGTACATGGCGCTCCAGCCCGCCTTCAGACTGACAACGGGACACAGCTTTCCAGCCAAATGTTCAAAGACTTTGCCAAATGCTGGAACTTTAAACATGTCACCAGCAGCCCAGAGTACCCACAGTCCAATGGACTTGCTGAACACGCTGCTCACAGCGCCAAACAACTTCTGGAACGTTCCTTCGTGGCAAAATCTACCTAGACCTGCTGAATTTGAGGAATATTGCCAGAGACGGTGTTTTAGGCTCTCCAGCCCAACGACTGATGTCCCAGAGGACAAGAACACCACTGCCCATAACTCAGGATCAATTAAAGCCCAAAGTTCTCTGCCCTGCTGTAATTCAAACGCGCGTCAATCCAAACGAGACGCGCAGAAACGGGCCTACAACAAAACTACCAAGCCACTTAAGCCATTAATCCAAGGCCAAGTGGTTAGTTTACAGACAAACAAGGACATACCAATCTGGGGTTCATCCATGGGCCCGCAAAAGAACCACAATCATACCTTGTCGACGTCGGCGATACCATCTACAGACGCAACCGTCAACATATCCTTCCAGTGAAGGAACGACATCCAGCGTTCCAGGGTCCTGACGCTCCTCCGCTGAAGTTTAAAGTGATCGCTGTTCCAGTCGTTCCAGTGCCTGCAACTGCCACCCCCTGCCAGTCCCCGCGTCGGTCTACGCCCTCACCGCCTCTCGTACCGGTTCACCTGTACCGCGAAGGTTGTCCCCTACGGTGTCTCCCCAGAGCCCTGTTGGCTCACCCAGGCGTGCCCTTAACTTTTCAGAGGAAAAGGTTGATGAGGCAATTCCCTACTCTATGCGGACTAGAGTTAGTTAGCTTCACAGCTGTGTGGAGTAAGTTAGCCACCTGATAGATACGGCGACTATGTTTAACCTCATTATTCTTAGATGTGGCATTTTGTATTTAACAATTTATTTACTCATCGTAGTGATAACGCTGTATATACTTTTCATTTATAGAAGAAGAGATGTAGCATTGGCTATAGCGTGTTAGCCAATTAGAATGCTTAGTAATTATAACCCCGCCTAATTGTAACATTCATAGTGTAAGATCCTGCCCACTGCTTGCCAGTTCGAGTAGCAGTGTGAATGATTGATGACCTGCTGTGTAGCTGATGACCTGAACAATAAAGATGCTTATGTTTCAACCCGTGTGAGTTTGGGCTCTTTACACGTGTCTTCTATTAAATTCAAACATTACATTACATTTTTCATGTGTTACTGGTTTGGTGAGTTTACAATTAACTTGGGATATAGATCTGTTTAAGAATTAGTTTACTGTTTTAGTGGCATGGGTGGGCTTTCGGGCTTATGGGCCTGTCCCACTTAGGCGATTTTTCAGGCGACTGCTGGCAACAGTCAGAGTGGAACACACACACACACGCACATAGCTTCCTTCACCAGCCCATTATGCACGCGGAGGACAGGCCAAGCGGGGGGAGAGCTGTCTGAGTGAAATTCACACGGTGCAAAGCCAATGTGATACAGACAAACACCGCAATGAACAGGAAGGTTGGCGCTGTAATTTAGACTGTGAAACAACAGTGTACGGGAAAGGTCACGTAAGTCCTTTAAAAGAGGAGGAAGAGGAGGGGGAGAAGGAGTAGAGACCACTTTTAGGAAGCCAGAGATACATGGCTGTGAAGCTCGGCGGAATGAAGCTCGGAGCCAATGAAATTCACTGGTCAGCACCGGCTACAACCTACAAGAACCTATGACAACCTTCGACCTCCTGGCAACCCATTAGGACCTCCTGGCAAAACACGTACGGCACGATAATTCTCGCTACTCTCCATGGCGGCTTCATTCTGTTGAAAAATTTGCGGCGACCATAATGAGGCTGCGACTAGTTCCAAAATGCGGGAACTCCTTACGACCATGAAGGCGACTACCCGGCAACTACCCACAAACATGTGGCAACCTTGTGCCGACTGCATAGTCTCCTGCAGTCGTCTATGTGGGACAGGCTCATTAATCTGACTGGATAGAATCATTAAGACTCAGAAAGGTAATGATACACTTTGTTTCTGATAAGCCTCCAGGATTAGATCAGTTTAGAGACCCTCGTGCTTCAGTCCCAGCCTATATACTGGCAGGAACAGCACTGGCATTGGATCAGAATGGGCAAAATGAGGCCAATGGATGGAGCAAAAAGCAGATGCTGGGGGTGTAGCAGTGGTGTGGACTATTCGCACCCCATGTTGGGCTGAAGACATGTCAAGGGCCATGCACAGGAGGTGTGCAATAGACATATTTTTTCAATGAATCAACAAATTCAGAACAGTCCAAAAAATGACACATAACTGAACTGGAAAGCCCCCGGCAAATGTTATGTTAAAGTTTTGCCTGCATTTGCCATGAATTTAAGTACAGCTTTGTTTCTTTTTATGTGTCTCAGAAAATCTGTTTGAACATATATATGAGCCTGGGGAATTGTACAAGTGTTGATCTTATGGGGTTTACATGGCAGTCAGGTTAATTCCACTTCCAGTATTCCTGGGGCTCCAAGGAGAAAATTAGATTTTCATTTTCTCCATTCTATTACAGACTGGGAACGTTTTCAAGATCTGAACATGCCAAGTCCACATGGTAAACATCTTAACACAAATGGGTCAAAGCAAGCTGGAACAAAATGCTGATAAACACTCAAGTAGATTTCCCATCTGTTTCTCTGCATTTTTAAGGAAACAACTAGCTTTTAAATTATAGTCACGGGTCACCAGTTAGGAGTTAATGGAGATATCTTGCGGTCAGTCTGTATTATGGTTGAGGAGGTGCTGGACATCCTTAGACGCATGAAGTTAGATAAATCGCCCGGGCCTGATCAGGTATATCTGAGGATGCTGTGGGAAACTGGTGAAGAAATTTGCGGGAGGCCTGACGGAGATATATTAATCATCCTTAGAAACAGATAAGGTGCCAGATTACCGGAAGGTGGCTAATGTTGAGTGTCTGTTCAAGAAGGGTTGCAAGGAAAAGCCTGGGAACTATGGAGCAGTGAGCTTAACATCTGTGGCAGGATTCTGAAGGGTAGGATATATATGGATTTGGACAGAGGCTGATTAGGGATAGTCAACATGTTTTTATACATGGGAGATCATTTCTCACAAATTTGATTGTGTTGTTTGAAGAAGTAACCAAGAAGTTTGAGAAGGGTGAGGCTGTAGAGTTATATATATGGACTTCAACAAGGCCTTGGATAAGGTTCTGCTTGACAGGTTTCTCTGACAGATGAGATCGCATGGCATCTCGTGAGAGCTTGTTGCCTGGTTACAGAATTGGCTTCAGGGAAGGAAGCAGAGGGCAGTAGTAGAAGGTTGTTTTTTGAACTGAAGGCCTGTGACTAGTGGTGGGCCTCAGGGAATAATGCTAGGCCCATTATTGTCTGGGGTTTATATCAATTATGACATGATTGGTAAGTTTATAATATAGTGGCAACATTTATAAAGTGGTATCATAGACAGTGAAGAGGTATGAAAAATTACAGCAGGATCTTGATCAGCTGGGCAAATGGGCTGATGAATGGCTGATGGAGTTCAATGCAGTTAAGTGTGAGGTGTTGTATTTTGAGAGGTTCAACCAGGGCAGGACCTTCACGGTGAATGGCAGGGCTCTGGGGAATGTTGTATAGCAGAGGAAGGTAGGAGTTCAGATGTACAGCTGCCTGAAAGTGTTGTCACAAGTAGAAAGAATGGTAAAGAAGGCTTTTGGTACGTTGGCCTTCATCAGTCAGGGTACTGAGTATGATCGTTCTGTTACAGTTGTACAAGAGGTCAGTTTCGGTCACCATGCTATAGGAAGGACATCATTAAGCTGGAGAGAGAGCAAAGAAGATCTACGAGGATAGAGACTGGGCACACTGGGACTTTACTCCTTGGAGCGTAGGAGGCCAAAGGGTGATCTTAGGGAGGTGCATGGTTAATGAGGGAAATTGATAGGGAGAATGCACAGTCTTTTTCCCCAGGGTAGGGGAATCAAGAACCAGATGACATAGACAATAGACAATAGGTGCAGGGGTAGGCCATTCGGCCCTTTGGCCCTTCGGGCCAGCACCGCCATTCAATGTGATCATGACTGATCATCCCCAGTCAGTACCCCGTTCCTGCCTTCTCCCCATATCTCCCCTGACTCTGCTATCATTAAGAGCCCTATCTAGATCTCTCTTGAAAGTATCCAGAGAACCGGCCTCCACCGAGGCAGGGAATTCCACAGAATCATAACTGAGTTAGAGCTCTAGGGGCTAGTCGAGTCAAGGTATATGAGGAGAAGGCAGGCACGGGTTATTGATAGGGGATGATCAGCCATGATCACAATGAATGGCGGTGCTGGCTCGAAGGGCCGAATGGCCTCCTCCTGCACCTATTTTCTATGTTTCTATGTTTCTTTGTAACTCTCTGTGAAAAAAAAGTATTTCCTCGTCTCCGTTCTAAATGCCTTACCCTTTATTCTTAAACCGTGGCCCCTGGTTCTGGACTCCCCCAACATCGGGAACATGTCTCCTGCCTCTAGCATGTCCAAACCCTTAACAATCTTATATGTTTCAATAAGATCCCCTCTCATCCTTCTAAACTCCAGAGTGTACAAGCCCAGCCTCTCCATTCTCTCAGCATATGACAGTCCCGCCATCCCGGGAATTAACCTTGTAAACCTACGCTGCACTCCCTCAATAGCAAGAATGTCCTTCCTCAAATTAGGGGACCAAAACAGCACATAGTACACCAGGTGTGCTTACTAGGGCTCTGTACAACTGCAGAAGGACCTCTTTGCTCCTATACTCGACTCCTCTTGTTATAAAGGCCAACATGCCATTCGCTTTCTTCACCGCCTGCTGTACCTGCATGCTTACTTTCGTAGACTGATGAACAAGGATCCCCAGATTCCATTGTACTTCCCCTTTTCCCTACTTGATGCCATTTAGATAGTAATCTGTCTTCCTGTTTTTGATACCAAAGTGGATAACCTCACATTTATCCACATTAAACTTCATCTACCATGCATCGGCCAACTCCCCCAACCTGTCCAAGTTACCCTGCATTCTCATAGCATCCTCCACACAGTTCACACTGCCACCCAGCTTTGTGACATGGGTTTAAAGTGATAGTGGGATGATTTAATAGGAACCCGAGGGGCAGAATTTTCATTCAGGGTAGTGGGTATTTGGAATGAGCTCCAGAGGATGGTAGTTGAGGCAGGTACTCTAATAACATTTAAACAAAAGATCATTTGGACAGGTACATAGATAGGAAAGGTTTCGAGGGATATGGACCAAATGCAGGCAAATGGGACCAGCTTAGATGGGGCATCATGGTAGGCATAGACATGTTGGGCTCTCTGATTCAATGACCTAAATAAATGTATCAGCAGTACTCTCAAACCGGAAAGATGGAAGACAGTGATCCAGGGGTAGCCACAAGCGGCAGGCAAACATAGGCAGCGTGTCTGAAGAAGGGTCTCAACCCGAAATGTCACCTATTCGTCTTCTCCAGAGGTGTTGCCTGACCCGCTGAGTTGCTCCAGATTTCTGTGTCTATCTCCAGTTTAAACCAGCATCTGCAGTTCCTTCCTACACAGTTTCTTTGAGTCTATCTGTTACTCGGGCATGTTATTCCCTTCTGCACATATTCTTGCTTCAAGATGCAGTGAAATCTTTTACCAGCAAGTGTTCAGCTTCCCAGTGTCATCCTAACTCTTGTACCTTTCTTCTTCCTCGATGTCCTAATCAGCATCAAATGCTTTTTGCAAAAGTTATGCAAAGGAGCAGAATCACCTTATGTTCAAGTACCGTGACGTTTACAAAGTTGTACAGAGAAGCTAAAAATTAGGTTGACAAGAATGGGAGCTAAGGTTCGGAAATACAGAAAACCTTCATTATAATGGTCAATAGGGTGTCCTTTATTGCCGATTGTCCACTATAACCGAGTAAGTTAATATCATTGAAACAAAGAACTGCAGGTAATGGTTAATACACATTAAGACACTAAGTGCTAGAGTAACTCAGTGGGTCGGGCAGCATCTCACGAGAACATGGATAAGTGATGTTGGGACATTTCTACCGTCTGCTTCAGTCTGCCGAGTTACTCCACCACTTTGTGTCGTTTCACCTTACCGATGTGACTGGTCTGTATCAGCGAGCCCTTCTACATCAGCTGCCACATGGTCTGGTTGGCGCGGCAGTTGTTGCGGCTCACGTTGTAGCCCCTGGGGACGACACTTTCTTCAGGCCGTTGCCAACAACAGGACCCACTCGGTCACTGTGGGCTCCCTCCCCTCTCTCCTGTTGCTGCTTCCAAGGTGGAGTATGTCAGCGCCTCTGGGGGAGAAGGAGGAGGAGGTGGCAGTGGCAGTGGGGAAGCGGGGGGAAGGGCCGATTGGTCAGAGCAATGGGAGGAAGATGCAGCGGTGGTCGAGTGGGGAGTGGACAAAGCAATGGCCAACAGAAGCACCAACAGGTGACAGGGGAGGGAGCCCCATGGTGACCAAGCACGTCTTGTCAGTGGCAGTGGCCTGAAGAAAGCGCTGTCCCCAGGGGCTATACTGTGAGCTGCAACAACAGCTGCATCAACTGGACCATGCGGTGGGTGCAGAAAGGCTCGCTGGTGCATTTTGCGAGTCAGGCATGGCATTGGAATCTGGGGATCTAAGCTTACAGGGGTAGGTATTAAAATAAAGGTTTACTGTGCAATCAAAATATTAATTTTAATTCCACAATAGAAAGAAGGGAGTTAAAGCGGTGAATGTGCAGGAGCCATTGTATGGTATATATTCAGCGATTATTTCCATCCATCCCCTGCACCAGTTGAGACACTTGGGTTAAACATAGAGGCAGAGAGACAGAAGGTGCAGCAAACAATGTAGGTCATCAATGGTGGACACTAATGGCAGGTACATGCCAGGATACACCACAGTGGTGGCACTTTGGACCAAGTCAGTGTGGACCCCTTTCCTGCTGTGGTTAGTAAAGTCATACAGCACTGAAACGGGTCCTTTAGCCCACCACGTACATGCCAACAAACAAGTACAGCACCATTGGTTCCAGAGACTTGCCCGATTATCCATTTTGCCTAACCAACATAGATCACATAAAATGATACAACAATACACCTTTGACACTAATCATTCCCTTCCCATGTCTCTAAAGCACTATGGATTGCTAGAAACGTAAATAAAACAAATATTATATATAAATTAAATGTGAATTAAATGACTGATGAAATACATTAGTACAGGTATAAATTTATTAGTGCAGTGTAAATGAAAAGGATTTACTGTCCATAGATTATAGTTGACTGTTTCATCAATGATTTGTAATTCAATAGTAGGTAGTTACATGAATTGCATGAAGAGGCTGATCTCAGTAACACTATCCATAAAAGTAACAAGTATTGTCATAAACACGCATCTCCTTCAGAGATGTAATTTGTTGCAAGCAACCCGTTGGCCTGGGCTACATGTGACTCCAGTAACATATGACTCCAGAAACATGTTTGCTCTTAACTGCCTTTTGAATTGCGAGGCAAGCAAGGATAACGACAAATGCTGGCATTGCCAGTCTGGTCCTCATTCCAAGAACAGATAAATAATCTAACATGCTGCATTTCAGAGATGTTTTTGAATTACTTGACTGCATCCATCCTGTACTGGGCCGCCCAGAATTGCCCACAAAATGCAGATTAACCAGAGTCATATAAAACTGTAACATGACTTCTTGCCTCTTACACTCAACTGATGAAGACAAGCATACCATATGCTTTCTTCACCACTCTATCCACTTACGTTGCCAGTTTCAGGCAGCTATGGACTTGATCCCCCAGATCTCTCCGTACATCAATGCCATTAAGGGTTTGCCATTAACTGTACATTTTCCCCTTGCACTTGCCCTGCCAAAGTACTTCGTCGGTACTTGAGTATTAATCTCAACAATGTTTTGGCACATTTAAAGTATGGTTAATTTCTGATGAAATAACAGCTCATCAGATTGAAACAGTAGATCGGCTATTGCATGCTAGCCAATCATAGTGCTTGTTAGTAGAAGCCCGCCCTATACATGCTTTATAATATCAGAACTTGCCTACGTCAGGCAGTAGATGTAGCAGCTGGACATGTAACATCAAGACCCATCTTCAGACATCTCGCCCAGAAACATCACCCATTCCTTCTCTCCAGAGATGCTGCTTGTCCTGCTGAATTACTCCAGCATTTTGTGTCTATCTTCGGTTTAAACCAACATCTGCAGTTCCTTCCTACACACAGCATCTGTGGAGGGAGTGGATAGATGACATTTTGGTTTGGGACCCTTCTTCAGACTAATTGTAATAAGTGTGGTAAAACCTGGAATAGAGGTGTGGGCAAGACAAAGCTTGGCAAGTGACAGGTGAATGCAGGTGATGTGGATTGATTGGTAGATGGGACCACTGTGCTGATTCAATGTTAAGAGACAAAATATAACGTTATCCCCATGGTTCCTAATTAAGTCTGCACATTTTGTACTGTTTTTGGAGCCCAGCTGCGGCTTGATCAATATTAAATGCTAAAGAATAGTTAGATTTCAGGATTAATTACAACTTCCATCAGCAACTGTTGCATATTACTATATTTCAAATGAGGCTGACAACAATGGGATGTTTACTTGGAACAGAAATAGAAAATACAGGAAATGCTTGGAAGCTCAGGCTGCAACTGTGAGAAGAGAAACAGAGTTAAGATTTCATCAAAGTTTTATCTGCTTTTATTTTAGATTTCTTACCACTGCAATGTGTTTTAATTTTTACTTCAAGTTTACTTGGAAAGGTATTCCCAGTCAGCAGAGCTAAATGTTTTATAAAGTACGACTGTACTCTGGAATGAATTTCAGAATCTAAGTGCAATGAAATGAAGCTACTTAACGTGTTTAGTTTTATTGTCCTGGGATGAACTGAGGCAAACGTCTTTGTAATGCGCTGAAGAATAATGGCAAGCAATAATGTCCAGACCACTATTATCCAGAGCCACTTACCAAACCACTCCTTCAAGTCTGTAGCATCAGACTTGTACATGTGTTTATTTCACTGTCTAAACAACATCTCCGGTTTCCTCCCACACTCCAAAGACATACAGGTTTGTAAGGTAATTGGCTTGTTTAAATTGTAAATAGTGTTAGTGTGTGGAGATCACTGGTTTTTGGGAGATAACACCCTCAGTTTCCGAAATTCAGTTGTTTGCTAACACTGGGGAAGAAGCTGTTTCTGAATCTGGTGGTATGTGCTTAAGCCTTTGTATCTTCTGCCCGACAGGAGAGGGGATAGGAGAGAATGACTAGGGTGTGAATCATCCTTGAATATATTGGCTGCTTTTCTGACCCAGTCTCGATGGTCTGTGTGATGGACTGGACTGCATCCACAGCTCTCTGCAACTCCATGGGGTCTCAGGAAGATACCACAATAAATTGTTGCCGAGATCAATGGATCAATAGATGTTGAGATAGCAAGGGATTTGATAGATCTGCGATTTGTGCAGGAAAGTGGCTCTGAGCTGGAGCTTAATGAGGAAGCAGCAGCTTTGCCTGAAACAGCTTCTTTATCTAATGCTCTGAGAGGTTCACTGATCCATCAATGACCTGTCAATGGGAATTGCTCCCTCCAATTTCCCTCTCTAAACCTATAAAGATCTCACCCATCTCTGCCATACCTGCTCTCCACTTTCATTGCCCCAAGGAGAACTGCCTCAACTTCTATGTTTAACCCAGCAGCTGAAGTCCCTCACATGGACCCCATACTCTCCAGTCAACATTGTTATAAGCTGGAGACACAAGAAACTACAGATGCTGGTTAACAAAAAAAAAAGAAAGTGCTGGAGTAATTCAGAGGGCAGCACGGTGGCGCAGGGTTGGGTTGCTTCTTTACAGCGTGAGAGATCCAGGTTCGATCCTGACTATGGGTGCTGTCTGTACAGAGTTTGTATGCTCTCCCTGTGACTGCGTGGGTTTTCTCTGGGTGTTCAGGTTTCCGCCCACACTCCAAAGATGTACCAGGTTGTACGTTAATTGGCTTCAGTGGAAAAATTTGTAAATTGTCCCTAGTGGTAGTGATTGCTGGTCGGCGTGGACTCGGTGGGCTGAAGGGCCTGTTTCCGAGCTGTATCTCTAAAGTCTAAAGGGCCAGACAGCATCTCTGGAGAACATCAATAGGTGACGTTTCAGTTTGGGACCCTCATGTTTGACGAAGGGTCCAGACCTGAAACGTCACGTCACCTATTCGCTGTTATAAGCTACAATGGTTTAATGATTACTCTTTCACTCTGAATGTTTTCAAATGCTATACAATGTTGTCAAATATTACCCTAATTTCAATGGCATGAAAACGGAGCAGATTGCATATCATAGGCATTCTGCTCTTTTAGTGCTACTCATTTTAATTCATTCCTTTGATGCATTAACAATGGAACACATGCCTCTGCAGTCTAAAGAGCTTAAATCAGAAGGGCAGCATCAAATGACTTTATTATGATTCAGCTCATTCTGTTCACCAACCTTTACTGCTCAATCTGACATCGCCAACAATAAAGTAAAATGTCCCTGGGCACCATTTACCTGTTACCAAACAAAACTTACCTTCCAGCCACCTAGATTATATGAGGGCAGGTGATCATAAACTAGTCATACAGCATGTAAACTGGCCCCACGGCCCAATATTCATGCCAACTGAGATGCCCCCATCTAAACTAGTTCCACGTGCACATTTGGCTTATATCACTCTAAATCCTTCTGATCTACACACCTTTCCAAGCGTCTTTTAAATGCTGCCTTAATACCTGCTTGTACTACCTCCTCTGGCAGCTCGTTCCAAATATCCACCACCGTGTGAGTGAAAAAGTTGCCCTCAGTTTTGTGTTAAATCTTGCCCCTCTCACCTGAAACATATCTCCTCTTGTTTTTTTCTCCCACTCCCTGGGTCAAAGACTCCGTGCATTCACCCTATCAATTCCCCTCGTGATTTTATGCACCTGTATAAGTCCCTCCCTCAGCCTTTTGCTTCCCAAGGAATAAATTTCTAGCCTTCCCAACCTCAGCCCCTCAAATCTTGGTAACATCCTCATAAAGCTTCTCCATATTTTTCACAATTTAACGATATCCTTCCCATAATAGTGTCCAAAACTGAACACAATACCCCAAGTATGGCCTAATCAACATCTTATATAACTATAGCATTTTTTCCCAACCTCTATACTCAATACCCTGGCTGAAGAAAGCCATTGAACCAAAAGTCTTCTTTACTACCCTACCATCCTGTGACATGACTTTCAAAGAGACTCTGCTCTTCAACGCACCCCAGAGCCCTGACATTCACTGTGAAGGTCCTGCCCTGGTTTAACTTCCAAAAATGTAACACCTCGCACTTACCTGCATTGGACTCCAATACATCGAGTGATACAGCATGGAAACCGGCCCTTTGGCCACTATGTCCACAATACCAATCAACCACCCAATTTAAATTAATCCTACAATGATCACTTTTTTTTCCTCCCCACATTCTCATTAACACGCTGCAAGATTATACCACTCACATACATATGATGAGTAACACACACTGGTAACACACGTAGGGCGGCACAGTGGTGCAATTGTAAGTTGCTGCCTCACTGCGCCTGAGAGCCAGGTTTGATCCTGACCGTCTGGGTGGGGAATACACATACTCTCCATGACATGGTAGGTTTCCTCCAGGTGCTCCTGTTTCCTCACACATCCCAAAGATCTGCAGATTTGTAGGTTAATTGTGTTTTTTTTATTTGCTCCTAGTATGTAGGGAGCTAGATACATTGAACTTGTGAATGGGTGATGGTCAGCATGGAATAAGTGGGCTGAAGGGCCTGTTTCCATTCTGTATTGCTAAACTAATCTAAACCAGACACTAGACATTTTTTCATAATCTCAAGATCACTTCTTGGTGAAGGTAGATATTGATGATAAAATTCACTACTGCTTTTAATGCATGAGTTGAGAAACAGGGTACTTGGAGATCACAACTTCAGACCTGGCATTCAAACTTATGGTCTGCCTCTCTGCGCTCCTGTAAGCTTCTGAGACCATGACTACCTCAGGCATACCAATTACTAGATCTTTAAATTACCACAGTCCATTCGCTATGCTAAATTTGGTGTGTGGACGTGGCGCCGACGGACGAGAGGCCGAACAAAGAAGTCGAAGACAAAGAACCGAATGGAAAGGAGGCCGAAACGCCAATAAATCGAAAGCATACAAAGACGAGAGAGAGGAGGAGAGAGAGAGGGGGGGGGGAGAGAGAGAAAGGGGGAGAAATAGAAGAGGGGAAAGAGAAGGAGGAGATGGGAGCGTGGGGGTCATTTTCCCACACAAGCCATAGGTGACTGGGAAACCTGAACCCAAGCACCGAGTTGAAAGCGGTCGAAGGTGCGCATCCCTCGGGACAGCCCCCACTCTCCCACGGCCACCCTCCGTCGGATGCAGGTCGGATGGAGCGGAGGTGTGCAACAATGTTCATCCCTCCGCAGTGATGTGATGGACGCGGGGGTCTGGACCAATCGCTGACAAGTCCCGCCCCCCGGCAACATCATGTCCGTTATTGGACTTTTCTGTTGAGCGGCAGTCGGTCCGTTGGTGTATAGGCGACGCCGCCTTTCGGGTAGGTGGCGTTTCGACAGAGCGGCCATTCGGTAAGTTTGCTTTTAGGCGACGCAGCTTTTCGGTTCGTTGGCTTTTAGGTGTCCCGCCCATTCGGTTAGTTTGCATTTAGGCTTCCCATCCTTTCGGTTAGTAAGTGTTTCGTCTTCGTACTCTCTCAGTTTATTGGCGTTTCGACCTCATTTCCATTCGGTTCTTTGGCTTCGACTTCTTTGCTTCAGCTTCTCGTCCGTCAGCTCCACGTCCGGGTACCGCTAAATATAAGCTGATCTTGGACTTATAAATATTATCAGTCATCAACAAACTAGAGAAGATGCATTACTTTGTTTTGGAATAACAACAAATCATACCAATAATTGTCCCAAAGAAGTGTACACAGTCTCTCCTCATAACTTTAATTCTCCAAGCCTGGTAAAGCCTTGATAAATTGTGCCCTCTCCTGTGCTGCATGGCCCTGTAGTGCAACATAATGACCACCACTCTCCACAGTACACTGGTTGTGGCCTGAATAATGCCTGACTAACATCCGAGATCTGTGTTCCATCATCGGCGGTGGGCGGTGGGCGGTGGGTGGCGCGACTCTCGTCGCAGCGGCCTCTGCAGTTCATCTGTCTTTTTTTTATTTTTTGTCTCGTTTGAGTGTAGTTAGTTAGTGGGTTTTTTTTAGCTGAATATGTGTGGGGTGTGGGGTGGGGGGTGGGGAAACTTTTAAAATCTTTTGCCTGTACGGAGGACACAACCTCCATCGGGTCTCAGTTGTCATTGGGGCCTAGCACCAACCAGACCTGGGACTCCAGTTGCAGAGCTGCGGACTTACTTACCATCGTGGAGCTGGCCGAGTTCGGAACGGGAGGAGCTGTGATAGCGCGCTGCTGCTGCCCGACCCCGGAGATTCGGAGGCTCCAGCTGCAGGCCAGTGGACGGTAACACTGGGAGCTCGCGGGTCTCTGGTGGGAGACCACTTTTCGGAGCTCCCGTGGCAGCAACTTCTCCCGCCCGAGCTGCGGGGTTGAAGACGACCTGGAGTGGGGCCTTACATCGCTCGGTGCGGCTTTAACGGCCACGGGACTTGCTAGGGCCCGCCGGGGGCTCCAACTTCAAGACCTGGAGCAGGGCCTTGCATCGCCCGGCGCGGCATGAATGGCCGCGGGACTTATATACTATCACCCGCCGGGGGCTTTGACTCTGACATCGGGAGAAGACTGGGGAGTGCAGGGGAGAGATAAGACTTTGCCTTCCATCACAGTGAGGAGCAGATTCACAGTGATGGATGTTTGTGTCAATTGTGTTGTGTCTTGGTTCTTTTCTTGTTTGTATGACTGCAGAAACTAAATTTCGGTTGAACCTCAATAAGGTTCAAATGACAATAAATGGTATTGTATTGTATTGGTACTGTGATTTGCTTTTGACCGAGTAAGTAGTAGTAGACTCTGAGGTTTGGGGGGTGGGGAAACACAAATTGATGGGAATGTGGAGAGGATAAAACAGGTGTAGTGTGAATGGGTGCTTGATGCTCAGCATGGACTTTACAGAAGGCTATGTTCAGGCTTGCAGAGAAGGGGGGTGAAAGACCAATTCCCCCTTTATGGACAGAATACCACCTGATGCAGTACTTTAGACTTTAGACATACAGTGCGGAAACAACTGTGTCTACCTTTAATTTAAACCAGCATCTGCAGTTATTTCCTGCACAGACGGAAGAAATGGTTGGCTCCATCGATCTCTCAAGCTATTCACCAACAACATGGCTACAATGTTGAAGAAAATAATCACCGATCCGACTGGTACTCTTTAACAGATATTGCTCACTTAGCTATATCAATTACATTGAAGAGGTGAGAGGATGAACGAGGCATTGTTAGGGTGAATGTACACAATCCTTTTCCCAGGGCTGGAGAATCAAGGAGTAACAGTTCAAGGTGATGCGGTGGTACATTCTGAGGGCCAAAGGGGATGTTGGTGTGCTGTATGACTCCACGATTCTCTAACTTTACATGGCTGTGTAGTGAAGTCTTATTCTGCATCATTACTCTGTTACAGATGGCTTTACAGTACTTAATGGACACTGTAAAGAGCTTTACTCCATGTCTAATATGCATGAGAGTGTCTGATGATGACAGTAGTCTAGAAATTACAATCCATTTGCTAACTGAATGTTGCTTAAGCATCAAGCTCATTAATCAATCATTATGTCATTCATAGAAGTGCAGTAAAACTTGCGCTTTTAATGTCACTCAGCAGACATCCAGTGAAAAAGCTCATTTAATGGCTTGGAATTTTACTTGCGCTCTCCAGTGTGGCTGCCAGGACCTTAATTCATGTGTGTTTGGTTGCCCATTAAAACTGGCAGGACGTCTGACCATTGTTCCTACATTGACTGGATGCACCCGAAGACACATTACAACCCTGTAGTTAAGCTTATCCATTTAGATTTAATATAAAATATAGCATTCACATACAGATTTTTCACTTAGTTGTACAGATGCTGCATGGAAACAGGTCCTTTGGCTCATTGAGCCCGTGCCGACCAGGGGTCACCCATTCACACTAAGTCAGAGGAAGGGTCCCGACCCGAAATGTCACTTGTCCATTTTCTCCAGAGATGCTGCCTGACCTGCTGTGTTACTGGAGCTTTTTGTGTCTATCACATTAAATGTATGCTATCTTACTTTCACATTCACTCCCTGTACACCAGGGCCATTTACAGAGACCAATTAACCTACAAACCTGCATTTCAAGTCGGTGGGTCGTAACGAGACGGCTGCCCTGCCAGCAGCATGTCCGTTATTTCTACTTTTCGATTTTTTTAGTGTGTCCACATGTTTGTTTTTGTGTCTCTCGGTGTGTCTTGTGTGGGGAGTGGTGAGGAGGGGTAAGGGGGGAACCGCTTTCAGTCGCCTCCTCCACAGAGAGGCGACTTTTTCCATCTCGCCTCCCTTGCGGCCTAACAGCATGGATTGGAGCGGCCTTTCCCGTAGCCGGGCCGGAGTTTCAGCAGCGGGCGCAGCGTGGACTTTTCATCGCGGATCGTGTGAGCCTTTGCGGGGTCGCCAGAAGGGAGTGCTCCGATTGTTTGCCCGCAGACTGTTACATCCTGAAGCTGTGGTCTGCGGAGCTTCTAGCCGCGGGTGCAGCGTGGACTTACCATCCAGAGCCTGGGCTTCCTCGCCGGAGACAGCCAGAGAAGAGCTCCGACCGCCGGCCTGCGGCCTACAACATCCTGAAGCCGCGGTCTCCGGTAGGAAAGCACCGATTCGGGACCTCCAAGTGTGTTCGACCGTCCCGACAAGAGGGCCTGTACATCGGGCCGTCCATAGCGGCGACTGAGGAGGTTTACGGCCCCGACCAATGGAGGAGGAGGACCGACTGTACTTTGTGCCTTCTACCACAGTGAAGAATGCTGTGGTGGATGTTTGTGTTAAATGTTATTGTGTATTGAGCTCTTTTTGATTGTAGCACTGCCAGCAGATTTATTTCACTGCACTTATATGTGTATGTGATGAATAAAACTGAATGATTGATTATTTGGGATGTGGAAGACAACCAGAGCACCCGGAGGAAACCCATTAAGGATAAATGTTGGATAAGTAAAATGTGGGTCAAACACAAATGGAACAAGCATAGATGGGCATTACATCCTTGGAGTGTGGGAGGAAACCAAAGCACCCGGAGAAAACCCACACGGTCACGGGGAGAGCGTACAAACCATACAGACAGCATCCGTAGTCAGGATCGAACCCGGATCTCTGGTGTTGTAAGACAGCATATCCACCGCTGTACCACCATGCCTCCCTGTCCTGCAATTACAGCTCTGAAGTGCACGTTCTTGCCTCATACTCACACCCACTATAGCAACCTTGACTCGCTCACAGTTCATTATATTTATTGTAGAAAAAGTCTAAAGTATCTGATGTTCCTTTCACATTTTTGGAAGGGTATACCATGAAAGTGTGGCTGTGAGTTGCAGAGCTAGTGACACACCAGTCCCTAACTGAGGCACATGTGTATCCCACAGCACAATGTATTAAATAGGGCTTCTATACACATCCAGAGGACTTCCAAATGCAAGAAAACTTACTGACTTTGTTTCATGGGTTGTTCAGTTGATAATAAGGAAAGCATGAATTCAAGATATATTGTTACACACAAGATGCATTAAGGGCCTGTCCCACTTACTCGATTTTTATGGCGCCTTGCTGGCACCCAACATAGTCGCAGCAGGTCGGTGAAAATTTTCCAAATTTTGAAAATCCAGCGGCGACCAGCAAAAGGTACGACTCTTTGGGCGACTACTCATGACCATACATGCTTCACCCCGCGACATGTCCATACAGACAGCATCCGTAGTCAAGATTGAACATGGGTCTCTGTTGTTCTCTGTCAACTCCACTGTTGTATCACTGTGCCACCCGCAGAGTGTAATAGGAAGTAGTACAGTAATAGGACGATAACGTGGCTTAAAATATTCTCTGCAGGTCTTTACTCACAAAGAGGAAACTGTCAAAATCTTAGTAGGGGTTGTAGATCAATCACTATTGCTGATTTGATCCACGTCTGGTTTTGCTATTTAGGACCCAATCCATAATCCATGTCAGGTTTCCATCATGTCATCCTGCGGAATATAAGCAACCATACTTCCAGTTTTGAGCTATGACTTGAGCCTCCAGTACCTGTTGTTATCGTCTCTAGATATTCTTGTTAAAGTATGTATGAAGTTCTATGACTCAGTGTTAACAGTACTTTACAAAGGGGAAATAATAGAGAACATGGATGGATTGAAAATTAGAAAGGAATAAGATCTGAAAATGCATTGAGAAGGGATGCATCTCAGGTCACTGACGAACTCCCCCTGTTTGTCAGTGACCTGAGATGCATCCCCTTCTCAATGAAGTGTCTTGTTAATATTAAACATAACCAGCATTTTCAGATCTTATTCCATTCTAATGAGAAGGCAGGAAAACTGACTATAATCTTTCAGTGGTTCCGGAGGGAGGTGCCAGAGCCTACAGGGAGGTGCCAGAGCCTACAGAATGAGTATTCAAAAGGAGGTATAAGGACAATCACACCTGACAACCTGTAGTTAGGCTTTTACCTTCAGCGCTGCTGATGCTCTTAGAAAGAAAAATCATGGAAAGAGAATAAGAGGCACTTATAGAGGCGAAGTTTAATAGAGCGCTTTTAAGAAAGAAAATGAGGGATAAAATAATCAGAATGCACCAGTGCCACAGCAGATTCAACCTGTTGTGTTTATGTCCCACCTGATCTTACATCAGGTTAGCTTTGATGAAGATGGAGGTGACCAAGGGACATTGGCTGATTTGCGCTGCAACGCATGGTGAATTAGTGAAACTGAACCAGTAAAAGCTATTTTTAAAGAGATTTTGAAAAGAATGATAGTACCAAATTTCTTAAAGAAAAGATTAATTGGGATCTTTGATGGAATTTTTTTCCACACAGAATGATTGGAATCTGGAATGTGCTGGCCAAATAAATGGAGGATGCAGACACTCCCATTGGCTTTTAAGAAGCATCTAAACAAGTACTTGAATTACATAGAAGATTATAGGACAAATGCTGGTAAATGGGACAAGTACAATACTATCTGCTGTTGGGTCAGGTTGTGGAGGGACAGGGACAGGCAATGTTTCGGGTCAAGATCCATCTTCATTCTGTCTATTTCCCTCCACCAATGCTGCCTGACCCGCTGAGTTCCTCCAACAGTTTGCTTTTTACTCAAGATTTCAGCATCTGCAGTCTCTTGGTGTCTCCAGATAAGTACAATGTGCAATCTGAACATGGTGGGCCATTTCTGCAGTGCATGGTTCACCAGAGAAAACTGAATGCAGAGCACATTTCCATTTAAATCTGTTGAAAACTGTTTTCAACCACTTGGGTTTAATTTGTAGCAGTGCTGAGCAATCTACACACACGTTTGGAAGATGCAGAGCAAACTTAGCCCTGAATATAATCTGTGCTACCTGGGTATATTCGATTAGACAACACTGAATTACTAGCAACCTTGCATCTGACCCAAGAGTGATTGATGGTAAAGAACTGTGGGAAAAAGGCGGGCTGCTTCCTCACCGTAATTCTTATGTCTTTTATTTCAGCTGGAGTAAAATAAGGCTTGGGGCAGAGACTGAACCTAATACATTACAAACAGGACCCTTGCATCTAGCAGCTAGACTTTCATCCCATGAAGTCTGCAGTCTGGTCCCAGTGGTTTCAATGTTCCCTGAAACCAGATTAAAAAGCACTGCTGCAGAACTTCACAAATCTGTACCAGCCTGTTACTGAATAAAACAAATAGGCTGATGGGGACAGATGCACGACTGAAAGAAAGGAAAACTCCCCCTTATTTAAACAGCACATTTTTCACTTGCTGCCGAAGGAGTGATATGGTAAAGATCATTCAACATGCAAACATTGAGCACCAAAGAGACCAATGTTAGATCACTGAATCAAAGCCAAGAGGGCAAAGCGAGGGGAACGCTGGTACATTACAATGTGTTCAGATGCCATAGGAATGTCAAATAGTTTGGATACACCCTTATGTCTTGTGTGTGCATAACCTTCGCTTTAGAAACTAGTAGGGAACTATAGGCCGGTGAGCTTAACATCTGGAAAGTTGCTGGCGAGTATTCTGAGGGATAGGTTATGCAGGCATTTGGATGGGCAAGGGCTGATTAGGGATAGTCAGCATGGTTTTGTACGTGGAGGTCATGTCTCACAAATCTGATTGAATGTTTTGAAGACGTGACCAGAGCTGTAGATGTTGAGTACATAGACTTCAGTAAGGCATTTGACAAGGTTCCGCATGGTAAGCTGCTCTGGAAGGTTAGATCGCATGGGATCCAAGGAGAGGGCTGAATGGTGGAAGGTTGCTTCTCAGCCTGGAGGCATGTGACTAGTGATGTGCCTCAGGGTTTGGTGCTGGGCCTGTGACTGTTTGTCATCTACATCAATGGTTTGGATGAGAACATACAGGGCAAGATCAGCAAGTTTGCTGATGACACAAAAGTGGGTGGTTTTGCAGATAGTGAAGATGGTTGTGAAAGATTGCAGCAGGATCTTGATCGATTGGCCAGGTGGGCTGAGGAATGATTAATGGAACTTAATACAGAGAGGTGTGAGGTGTTTTTGGGACGTCTAACAAGGGCAGGACCTACAGTGAATGGTAGGTCTCTTGGAGGTGTTGTAGAGCAGCGGGATCTAGGAGTGCAGGTGCATGGTTCCTTGAGTCGCAGGTAGATAAGGTGGTCGAAAAGGCTTTTGGCACATTGGCCTTCATCAGTCAGTATTGAGTGTAGAAGGTGGGAAGTCTTGTTGCAGTTGTATAAGACGTTGGTGAGACTGTATTTAGAGTATTGTGTTCAGTTCTGGGCACCATGTTATAGGAAATATATCGTCATGTTTGAAAGGGTTCAGAGAAGATTTACAAGAAAGTTGTTAGAACTAGAGGGTGTGAGCTATAGGGAGAGGTTGAGTAGGCCGAGTCTCTATTCCTTGGAGCGCAGGAGGATGAGGGGTAATCTTATAGAGGTGTATAAAATCATGAGAGTAGATGCACAAAATCTCTTGCCCAGAGTAGGGGAATTGAGGACCACTGGACATAGGTTCAAGGTGAAGGGGAAAAGTTTTAATCGGAATCTGAGGGATAGCTTTTTCACACAAAGGGTGGTGGGTGGATGGAACAAGCTGCAAGAGGAGGTTGTTGAGGCTAGTTAGACAGGTTTGGAGGGTTATTGACTAAGCACAGACAAGTGGGACTAATGTAGCTGGGACATGTTGGCCGGTGTGGGTAAGTTGGGCCGAAGGACCAGTTTCCACACTGTACCACTCTATGACTACTCACAAATTGGGGACTTGGATCTATTGGGACCTGACCCTATAAGAACTCATCCTTAGTTATTTCATAAGTCTGGTTTCCTGTCTGCATAAACAGGCAGCATTGATCTGTAAAATGATATTTTGCTATATAATAAAAATGCATTTCACACACTTAAAAGGGACAGTGCTCCAATGCAGATTTCATGCCAGTTTCAGAAGTGCATATCTCCCACAATAAGCACATCTTCTGTTAAGTTTAGTTTAGGAATACAGCATGGTAGTAGGCCCTACAGCCCGCTGAGTCAACGCCAACCATTGACCACCTGTTCAGGATAGTTCTAGTAAACCCATTTCACATCCACTCATCTATGTACGAGGGGCAATTTAGGGGGATCAATTAACTTACAAAGCCCCATGTATTTTGGATGTTGGAGGAAAATGGTGCACACGGAGGAAACATTTACGCAGTCACAGGGAGTTCCACAAGTTCCACAAAGACAGCGCTTGAGGTCAGGATTGAAATTGGGTCTCTGGTGCTGTGAGGCAAATGACAAGATGCTAAATGGTGAGCCATCTTTTCATTTCAGTGCGACATTAAAGTCCCACTCTCTGTTTATTTACCATTGGTAAGGTAAAGATACATTCTCAACACTCTACCATTAACTCAAATACTCCCCAAAACAGTGAGATGCTGAAAAACTAAAGGCAGAAAGAAAGGAATGCGAGACAGAGGGAAGTTTGGAGGGCACATGCATTGTAACCTTGAAAATTATTATACGCAATATTACAATTGGTATCCATGATCCTCTCCATTTTAATAATATGTGTTAAAACATTCAATTAAAAACATATAATCTTAACCCAGAAAGTTCTAACCAAGCAAGCAAGAATGTAACAAAGCTAAAACAAAAAAAAAAGATAAAGTCCAATGTAAATGAAAATCCAAAATAACCTGTAGTGGGTGGAAATCTGAACCAAATATAGAAAATATATTTAGGCAACATTTTTCAAGGTCTTCAAAGTGATTTGTAACCACTTTCTCTTTCCACGGATGCTGCATGATCTGCTAAATGTTTCCAGGAACAATACCTTCATTACAAGGCTGGAGTAAATGAAAGTAAGGCAGAAATGAGATGGAGACAGATGTATTTTGTGCAAGCGATTGACAAGAGATGAGAGTCAAGGGAGTCGGGGTGAGAAGAAAATCTTCAGGCGTATTTTCATGCACTGTGTTTGTTGTTGTCCTCACAAGTGACACAGTTTCCAAATGTTAATTTGATCCCTGAGCATAAATGCATAAGATTTGCAGGAAGCCAATATATTAAAAAAAAATAAGTAGAAGGTTGATGCATGATCTTGAGTTGAAATGTCGGGTCTCCTCGTCAGATTGGTTTTAGGTGGGCAAAACCTGAACACTTGTGTTCAGTCCACCAAGACCTACTGAATCTCACAGTTGCTAATCATTTTAACTTCTCTTCCCTTTCCGAGCTTGGTGGCCTGGGCCTTCTCCATTGCCAAAGTGAGTCAAATTAGAGGAACAACACCTCGTATTCCACTCGGGTAGTTTACAATCCAAAGGTTTAGTTTAGTTTAGGGATACAGCGCAGAAACAGGCCTTTCAGCCCACCGAGTCTGCACGGATCAGCGATCACCCAGTACACCAACACTATCCTGCACACACTAGGGACAATTTTCAATTTTACCTATCCAATTAGCCTACCTGTACATCTTTGGAGTGTGGGAGGAAACTGGAGCACCCGAAACATCACCTATTCTCCCCACAGGTCACGGGGAGAACGTATAAACTCCTTCCGGACAGCACCGCGTCAGGATTAAACCCGGGTCTCTGGCGCTATAGGGCAGCAACTACCGCTGTACCACCGTGCTGCTGGTATGAGCATTGAATTCTCCAATGTTAGGTAACAAAACCCCCTCCCTTTCTTCCTCCTCGCCTCCCTACCCTCACTTTCCTCTTCCCCACCTGGCAACTATTTCTCACCCCTCCTCTTCCCCTTCAACCTTCATTCCTTTCTCTAACTTCACAATTTGCAATTTTTCAATCTTTTTGTCACAACTCCTGTCTTTCCATCTCCAGCCTTTGTTCAATCATCTTCCTATCAAAAACTCTGCTCACACGCATCTACCTATTCCCTGCCAAGCTTTGGCCTGCCCTTTCTCTCCTCCAGCTTTCTCCCCTCATCCTTTGCAATCAATCTGAAGAAGGGTCCCGACCCGAAACATCACCTATTCACATTCTCCAGAGATGCTGCCTGACCGTTGAGTTACTCCAGCGCTGTTTTTTAGTGCCATATTTTCTATTAATTTCTGGAAATGCATGCTCACTAGCAAGACCAAAATTAAATGGACAATAACATTATTGCGGAATATTCCTTTTGACTGTCATTCTTCCATCTCCTCCCTTCCTTACCCAACCACCATGTTGGTGGGTCTGAAGTCATAGATAGAACATGTAATAGATAGTCATAGATAGTCATGTAAGAGCACAGATATGTTTCCTTGAAGGACCTCGGTGAAGGACATATGTTTTTGCAACAAGCCACTGTTACTGAGACTAGTTTTATTTGTTTTTTTCAGGTTTGTCCCAAGTAGTTAAATCTCAACTTAAATCTCAAGCACATCAATGAGATTTAGCCTTAAATCTTTGAATCAATGGTCCACAATTGTGCTTGGTTGTCTAACGACTAAAGGATGGATGTAGGTTCAACACCAGAGGTGAATTTCCACCTGTGGACCACCAGATTAGATAAGAAGGGAGTCAGCAAGTTTCGGAGTCAGACATTTCTTCGATCTAGGTGTCCCATCCCATAATATTGTAAAGCAGCTGGTGAAAGGGGCTGGAAATGATTACAGTCCCATCTCTGGAGGCTCCAGCATATTGTGGGCCATGGAAACAGTGTTGTTCGGAAGAGAAAAGGAAAGCCTTATTCACTTCACCACTCAGACATGCGATTTCGTACAATTTGGCAAATTCTGAGAAGACCTGGATTGCTTCAACACTATTAAAAACGTCTCCATGAAAAAAAAACAGGAAACCAGTGAAGTATTTATTGGAAACATGCTGAACATTTTGAAATGAACTTAGGGGAAAATCAGTACACAACTTGGATTTTGAGTCCAGGAGGCTCTGCGAGTGATACATGTTAGCAGCAGTCTGTGATATAATACGTGCCACGGCTTTTTGTAAATAGTGTGAAAGAGCGTTGTATCTTCAGTATCTTGGTAAACAATTCCACAAATATTTATTTCCCTGTTACTATACAGTAATCATTTGTGGGTGACAAAAATAACTCAGCCGTTCTCTTTCTCATGTCCATAAACCCTAAGCCAAGGTAAAAATATGCTGAACTAAACTCGAAGGAAAAAAAACTATTTTTCTTCCAGCTTTGCTCTTACGTGCCATGCTGAATAATACAAAAAGCTTGCCATTATACAAGGAGCTGAGACATCCAAAGTTAGTTAGCCACCAATGAAGTACTCTGCAAATGTGGTCATTATAGAAATGCAGTCACTACTGTTAGTACCAGTCCCACAAACAGCCATGTGATGAAAATGTGGATTAAACATTCTAGGGATGCGAGTTAAGGGATACAGATGTCATAGGTTATGGGGAGAAGGCAGGCGAATGGGGTTAGGAGGAAGAGATAGATCAGCCATGATTGAAAGGTGGAGTAGACTTGATGGGCCGAAAGGCCTAATTCTACACCTTCTACTTCTTTCTGATAAATATTTGTCAAGTCAAGTCTATTTGTCACATACACATACAAGATGTGCAGTGAAATGAAAGTGGCAATGCCTGCGGATTGTGCAAAAACTACAGAACAGACTATAACAGGGTCAGTATTTACATACTAGAAAAAACCCCAGCAAATTTAAAAAGACACAACAGCAAATTGGTAGAGTAAATTAGTCCCTGGTGAGATAAGAGTTTACAGTCCTGATGGCCTGTGGGAAGAAATATAGTCTCATCTTCTCTGTTTTCACAGCATGACTGCGGAGGTGTTTGCCTGACCGTAGCAGCTAGAACAGTCCGTTGCTGGGGGGTAGGGGTCCCTTATTATGTTGCTGGCTCTGGATCTGCACCTCCTGATGTATAGCTCCTGCAGGGGGGGCGAGTGTAGTTCCCATAGTGCGTTCAGCCAAACGCACTCCTCTCTGCACAGCCTTCCTGTCCTGGGCAGAGCAGTTCCCAAACCAGATTGTGATGTTGCCGGACAAGATGCTTTCTACAGCCCCAGAGTAGAAGCACTGGAGGATCCTCAGAGAGACTCTGAATTTCCTCAGCTGCCTGATGTGGTAAAGGCGCTGCCTTGCCTTACTCACCGGTGCGGCAGCGTGTGATGTCCATGTCAGATCCTCTGTGAGGTGGACTTCCAGGTATTTAAAGCAGCTGACCCTGTCCACAGTAGCCCCATTTATCTCCAGTGGCGTATACGTCCTCGGATGTTGGGTTCTTCTAAAGTCCACAATCAGCTCCTTACTTTTTTTGACATTCAAGAGGAGGCTGTTGTCCTGACACCAGAGTGCCAGATCAGCTCCTCCTCCCGGTAGGCCTTCTCATTGTTAATGGAGATCAGGCCCACCACCACAGTGTCATCAACAAACTTGATTATAGAGTTGGAGCTGATCCTGGCCACACAGTCCTGTGTGTACAGGGAGTACAGTAGGGGGCTGAAGACGCAACCCTGGGGGGATCCTGTGTTCGGGGTGAGGGTGTTCGATGTATTTCCTCCCATCTTGACTACCTGGGGTCTGGCAGTGAGAAAGTCCAGGACCCCGGCACACAGGGGAGTGTTAAGTCCCAGTTCCTGCAGCTTCTCAGCAAGTCTGGTGGGGACTATCGTATTGAAGGCTGAACTGAAGTCTATGAACAGCATCCTCACATAGCCCCCCTTCTGGCTGTCAAGGTGAGAGAGAGCGGTGTGCAGAACCTGGGAGACAGCATCGTGCATGGATCTGTTCGGACGGTATGCGCATTGTAGCGGGTCATTGTTGCGAGGGAGGAAGGCCCTCATGACTACCGAGGTGAGGGCCACCAGACGGTAGTCATTCAAACAAGTGGGAGAGGCATTCTTTGGTACAGGTACAATGATGGATCTTTTGAAGCAAGCAGGGACCGTGGACTTGGCCAGGGAGAGGTTGAATATTGTAGTGAGCACTGGAGCTGACTGAGTAGCACAAGACTTAAGTACTCGCCCCAAGATGCCATCTGGGCCTACAGCTTTCCTCGTGTTCACCCATGTCAGAGCCCTCCTCACGTCGTGCTCAGACAACGAGAATATGTGCACATCTCCAGCGGAGGACCTCTCTCCAGCATTGCTAGCCAGCATGCTAGCGGTGTTGTTTTTAGCCGGTGATGTTGCCCGTCTCGAATCGTGCGTAGAAGGAGTTCAGGTCATCAGCTTGGGAGGTGCCGGCACTTCCGGTTGAGGGGGGGCTGCTCCGGTAGTTGGTTACAGTCCGTAGCTCCTGCCACAGGCGTCTGGTGTCCTGCTGGTCCATCTGCGACTCCATCATGTCCCTGTACCTCCTTTTTGCTTCCTTCATCGCCCTTCGCAGTCGGTAGGACTCTACCTTGTAGTCGTCCATATTTCCGGATGCCAGGCTAGAGCTATAAGCAGTGGTGCGAGCATTCAAGGCAACACGAACGGACCTGTCCACCCAGGGTTTTTGATTCAGAAAGATGCTAACCCTTACCGTGGGGACGATGTTATCGGCTATTGTTGCGATGAAGTCCGTGACCGTTTTCGCGAACTCACTGACGTCACTGGAACTTGCTTGGAACATGTTCCAGTCGACGTCGGTCAGTGCATCTTGCAGCATGGCCTCTGACTGTTCAGACAACCACTTTACGTCCCTCGTCATTGCCACTTCCCATACTATCCGTTGTTTATACTCCGGCAGCAGGAAAATGGCAGCGTGGTCAAATTTTCCAAAAGGATGGAGTGAAACGGCCTTGTAGCCTTTCCTGAATGGCATATAGCAGTGGTCCAAGGTTCTTTCCCCCCCGGTGGCACATGTGATGTGTTGGCAGAAGTTAGGCATGACCTTTTTGAGATTTGATTTATTAAAATCTCCAGCCACCACCATAACTGTTTCAAGGTTCTTGTTTTGGTGTTGACATAGCACATCGTGTAGGGTCGATAGTGCCACTTCTGTGTCCGCATGCGGTGGAATGTAGATGGCTGTGATGATCCCTGAGCTGAACTCACGGGGAAGGTAGAATGGACGGCATGAGATCGTCAGATGCAAAACACCCAGGATTAAATTTCAATCAGTCTGAAGAAGGGTCTCGACCCGAAACATCACCCATTCCTTCTCTCCAGAGATGCTGCCAGTCCCGCAGAGTTACTCCAGCATTTTGTGTCGATCTTCGATTTAAACCAGCGTCTGCAGTTCCTTCCTGCACGTTGGGTCCATGGGGGCTGGTCCCCCGATGCAATATTCTACCTCTCCACCAATTACAATATTGGTGGCCAGTGTGGGGGGGGGGGGGGATTCTGGAGCGCTGGTATGGGTGTTGCTGGCTTCAGGGACTACTGGTCTCCAGAGGGCTAGTAAGGACATTGTGGGCCAAATGGATTCTTGGGGTGGTAGCTCAGTCCCTCGAGCCTGATGTGCTGGCAGCTCACTCACGGCTGGTGGGCTGGCAGTTGATTTACGGCTATTCCTTGAAATTCCATTTCAAGCAGAGTGCAAGGCCACCAAATTAAAATCCATTTTCCTACCATTTCAAGCAGGGTGCAAGGACACCAAATTCAAGTGCAGTTTCATACCACTTCAAGCAGGGTGCAAGGTCACCACATTCAAGTGCAGTTTCATACCATTTCATGCAGGGTGCAACAACACCACATTCAAATGCAGTTTCATACCATTTCATACAGGGTGCAAGGCCACCACATTCAAATGCAGTTTCATACTATTTCAAGCAGGGTGAAACCACCATAAAAAACACCATAAAACCACACAAAAGACAACACTCACAGTTCAGTAGACATTCAGTGTGTTCAGTTGATTCACAGCTCAGACAGAGTCGTGACCTCTCCCTCCGCCATCATGCAGAGACTGAGCCAAACCCACAGTTCCGGGTTTAATAATCCCTCCCCCTTCCACCGGAAAAGGTGTGGCCTTCATGGCGTGATTGACAGGAGAGAGATGCTCAACATTTTTTAAACACTAATAACACTTTTGTTTTTCATTGGTGGGAAGAATCCTCTGCACCTGATGAGCGGAGAGGGACTGAGTAAGATGGCCAAAAATCACAGCCATAAGTGGTAGCGTTTTATCTTAAATCAATATAGTGCAAACAGGAAGTTGTCAAGTTTAGACAAACAACCATCTGCAGTGCCTTTTCACTTCAACCCAAAACCCCCAAGCAACCCTTTTCAGTGTCTTTTCACTTCAACCCAAACCCCCCAAACAACCATTTGCATGCAGTGCCTTTTTACTTCAACCCAAACCCCCCAAACAACCATTTGCATGCAGTGCTTTTTCAATTCAAACCAAATCCCCCAAACAACCATTTGCAGTGCCTTTTTACTACAAACCAACCATATTTTCATTTTCAAACCACATTAAGGGCACTCACAGTTGAGTAGACATGTGTTCAGTGTTATTTAGAGCTCAGAGAGACGTGCGCCTCTGGCTTCCTCCATCTTGCAGAGACTGAGTGAGGCGCACCACTTCCGGGTTTATAGTCCCTCCCCCCTCACACCAGCAGGGGCAGCAGAGAGAATGGCAAATGTTTTTAAAACATTAATATCGCTCTGATTTTTCATCGATGGGAAAAATCGTCTGGTCCTCTGGTCTAGGGAAGGTGGGCTCTGAACGAGGTGGCCAAAAATGGCGGCGTTCTCTCGGAAATCAAATCGTAGTGCGTCAAAAGCGGTCAAGATCTTACTTTTAGTGATGTAGATAATTCTGGTCAGCTAATTCAGCAAAGATCAGACATTGCATTCAGCCCATATGACTCAGCTGTACACTGATAAGTAGGTTTAGCAATTGTACAATCAAAAGAGAGCTATTAGCATCTAGTTTGGCAACTGATGGATATTTTCATTTTGTACTATTCTGAACCACCTGTCTGCAAATAGATAATGTTCATAAGATAATGGACAGCAACTAATTCACTCCACCACCCTGACCTACTACATGTTATCTGCTAAAGTTTATTGTAAAAGCAATTCATGGTTCCTGCGCTTGTTTTCACTTGGAAGAAACTGACAGGAAATTGGAAAGTGATTTATAAGAAGTACATTGAATAGCATGGCAGATTGTAGAGAAAATGATATGAAGCTGATTATGAATCTGGAAGGCCCTTCCAGACCATGAAAAATCTGGAAGGATTATGATGTTATCACTGCTGCAATCAGCGCTGGGTTAATGTGCCAAGATTCTTGCAGTCCTATTAACTGAACAGAGTACAATCTTTGTAATAAAGTGCTCAATGAATGTTGTATGTTGTTTGCAAGCACATATTGACGCAAATCACATCAAAGTGAACAGCATCATGTCACATGTATTTAACCACAACTAGTCTCCAAGCTCCCTTCCAAACCTCTGCTACTATTATAAATAGGTAATGCATCATTCCTGGCGCCCCAGTCACCCTACTCCTTTCCCCTCCTTTGTACACTCATCTCCCATCAGGGGTCTCCCATGTCCCTTTACTCCACCCTTTCCACTCCCCCTGTCCCTTTCTACCCTCATTGCTTTACATTTCATTCCTACATTTCTCTCCTTATCTGACATCCTTTTGTCTCCTTTTCCCGTCTAGCCTTTGTCACTTACTCCACCCATCTGCTAATCATCCCCCAGCCACACTCAATGCATCTACCTATCACTTGCTAGGCTTTGTCCTGCATTATCTTGGGCTGGCACGGGAGAGCAGCTGGTAGAGCTGCTGCCTCACAGCATCAGAGACCTGGGTTCAATCCTGACCTCAGGTGCTGTCTGTGTGTAGCTCGCGCGTTCTCCCTATGATCATTGGGTTTCCTCTGGGTGCTCCAGTTTCCTCCAACATCTCAAAGAGATGTTGGAGGAACCTTTGATATATCAAATAGGATAGGACTTTTTCAGTAAAGGGTGCGGTTGTTTGTTGGTGTATCGGCTTCTGTAAAATTGGCCCTAGTGTGGAGGGCGTGGATTAAAAATTGGGATAACATATAACTAGTATGAATTGATCATTGTTGGTTGGTGTGGACTTCATGGGCCATAGGGCCTGTTTCCATGTGGTGTCTCTAAAGAAGACTAAATTTCTGATGAACTGTTCAGGAGCTGAAATATTAAACATTTATTTTACCACAGATGCTGCCTGACCTCCTGAGAGTTTCCAGCGTTTTCTATTTTTGTTTCCGATTTTCTTCAGCTTTTTTTAAATGATTTTCATTTTTAATCTGCAACGTCTTATCTGTTGTTTCTCCTGGTCTCTATTCTAAATGTTTTTGAATTGATTTTATGATCATGCCTCATCTTTCTAGATCCTGAAACCTCTGGCAAAATTGCTTTTATTTACTTTGGCAAATTTCATCATTTTACACATCAGAATAACTTGCGTTCTACCTTATTAAATAGCACCTACTTTCAACTTTGTACTGCCAATAGTTACTCATGATTTCATCCCAGAAGGTTGAAACTATAGGGATAGTAAATACTTTTGTTAGCATCTTCTAAAACTCTCTAGATTCTGGAATTATTCCTGCAGATTGGAAGATAGAAAATATAACCGTAGTATTTACGAATGGAAGAAGAGTTGTAGATTGGTTAGCTGAATGCCACTGGTGGGGAAGTACTGGAGTCTTTAATTAATTAAGTTTAGTTTTGTTTAGAAATACCTTGTAGAAACTGGCCCTTCAGCCCACCCAGTCCGCACTGATCAACGAACCCCATACACCAGCACTATCCTGCATATTAGGGACAATTTGTAAGTTTTACCAAAGTCAAATTAACCTACAAACCTGTATGTGTTTGGTGTGTGGGAGGAAACCAGAGCACGCGGGGAAAACCCATGCGGTCACGGGAAGAATGTACAAACTCTGTACAGACAGCACCCATGTGACAATAAAAGACCTTTGAAACCTTTGACACTCATAGTCAGGATCTAACCCGGGTTTCTTGCACCAGCTCTACCACACTTTAATGAAGGGTACAACATTAGAACACCTTGAAAAGAGTCATAGGATTGAACAGGTCTGAGGAAGGGTTTCGGCCCGAAGGGGGGCGATCTCACAGAGCAGTACAAAATGAAGAGGGGTTTCGATAAGGTGAATACACAAAGTATTTTTTCCCATGGAAAGGGAATGAAAATCTAAGGATGAGAGGTGAGAAATCTAAAAGGTACTTGGGGGGTGACCATCACATGGAGGGTTTAAGAAGGACCTGCAGATGCTGGAAAAATCGAAGGTAGATAAAAATGCTGGAGAAACTCAGCGGGTGAGGCAGCATCTATGGAGCGAAGGAATAGGTGACATTTTGGGTCGAGACCATTCTTCAGTCTGAAGAAAACCAGCATGTCAGTTGCCTTCAGCCAAAGTGCCTGCTTCTGTGCAGTATCACCCTATGACTCCTTTTATGTGTATATCTAAAATCCTCTGGACGTAATCATTATAAATAATTCCACTATCTCCTCTGGCGACATGTTCCAGAAATCACTGACTATGTTGAACAATTTTCTCTTGGATCCCCTAGAAAGTTTATTCTGCTCGCCTTAAACCTACGCCCTCTTGATTTTGATACTCCTATCATGGGAAACAGATGTTGACTGTCCACCCTATCTATGCCTCTCCTGATCTTATATAAGTCTATCAGATCACCACTCAGCCACCTCTGCTACAGGGAAACCCAGCCCAGTTCATCCAATCTCCTCTCTCCATAACTAAAGTCCCCCAATCCAGACAATGATCTGTTGATTCTTCTCTGCATTCTCCCCAGTAAAATCATATCCTTCCTACAGAGTGGCAACCAGAACTGTACACAATACTCTCAGCCTAACCAGTGGTTTATAAAATGGCAAGATAAATCCCAACAATTGTCAGTGTCAAAAAAGGACAAGTGTATGCCTAGACCACCGTCTTATCAACCTGTGTTGTAACTTTCAGGGTTCGAGGGACTTAAGGCCCTGTCTCACTTTTATCTGACTGCTATTTAGGCTATCTTTTAGGCAACTTCAGGCGACTAGGCTGCCGCCACATGGTCGTGAGTAGTCGCCCAAAGAGTCCTAGTGCCTTTCTGGATGCCACTGGATTTTCAACAAGTTCAAAAAATTTTGGCGACAGTGGGTTGACCACAATGAATGTAGCTTGACTTCTCCAGACGTAGGTGCTGTCATAGGTTGTTGCCAGGTGACGTAGGTTGTCGCCGGTGCTAACTTCGGTGAATTCCATTGGCGACTGCCTACGTTAACCGGCGACAGGTACCAGCGACTGAATTGTCTTCAGTTATTGCCGACAGGGTCATAGCTTCTTGTAGCTTGTTGTAGGATGACTTCGGTTATCGCCCGTGTGGTCGTAGGTTGTCGTAGGTGGACGACCTAATGGGTCGCTGGTTGTTGGTAGCTTGCCGTAGCTTGTCGTTGACATTGTTGTAGGTGGGGTCCAGTCGTAGTTTTTTCGGCAACCTGCTACGACAATGACAGTCGTCAGCAGTCGCTTAAAAAATCTCCTAAGTGGGACAGGCCCTTAAGGCTGCCTAGTCTCTCTGTTCAGCAACAGTCCTCAATACCGCAGCCTTTACTGAAAAAGTCCTATCCTATTTGATTTCAAAGTTTTTCACCTAACACTTTTCCACATTAAATTCCATCTTCCAATGCTCTGCCCAATTTTCATTCTGATCAATATCTTACTTGTAGCCTCGGGCAACTATCCACACCACCAATTATGGTGTCATATCACAAACCTACTAATCATACGTCCTACAATCACATCCACCTCGTTACATGTTTCAATGGTCACATTGCCCAAAAAAGCTCCAGTAAGTCAAACATGAGTTTCCATTCATAAATCCATGCAGACTCTGTTCAATACTATGTTTAAGAAGGAACTGCAGATGCTGGAAAATCAAAAGTAGACAAAAGTGTACATGGATACTCAGAAGGCTTGTGTTGAGGCCTCGCAGAACAAGTTGGTCAGCAAGGTTACAGCATGCACAACTGGGGATGATATCTTGACGTGGAAAAATAATTGGTTATATCTGACAAAAAGTAAAGAGATGGAAGTGGATTATTTGCGCACTAGGTTGTGACTGGAGTGTTTCCGCAGGATCGGTGCTTTGACCCAGTATTGACTTTAGAGATTAGACTTTAGATATTACAGTGTGGAAGCCGGCCCTTCAGCACACTGAGTCCATGCCGACCAGCGATCACCCCTTACACACTAGGGACAATTTACAATTTACAGAAGCCAATTAACCTACAAACCTGTACGTCTTTGGAGTGTATGGAGGAATCTAGAGCACCCGGAGATAACCCAAGGGGTCACAGGGAGAACGTACAAATTCCATACAGACAGCACTAGTAGTCAGGATGGAACCTGGGTCTCTGGAACTACAGGGCAGCAACTCTTCCTTTGCGCCACTGTGTCATCCCAGTTATTCACAATATATAATGCCAATTTGACTGAAGGGACCAAACATAACATTTCCAAGTTTGTTGATTATACAGAATTGGTTGGAATTATGAGAAGCAAGGAAGCTATAAAAGGGCTTAAAGAGATCATATACAGGTTGAGTGTGTGTGCGTGGGGGGGGGGGGGGGGAGGGAAGAACATGGCAGGTGCAACATAATGTGAAACAGTACAAAGTTACATACTTTAACTAGACTAAGTGGGACCCGTTGTGTCACACGGGAAGGCTGGTCCCCCAATGCAATATTCCATCTCTCCACCAATTCCAATATTGGTGGCCAGTGGCGGGGGGGAGCGGGGGGGGGGGGGGGGGGGGGCTTTTTGGAGTGCTAGTATGGGTGTTGTGCGCTGATGCAACTGGTTTCCAGAGGGCTAATATGGACATTGTGGGCCAAATGGATTCTTGGGCTGGCGGCTCACTCACTCAAGCCTGTTGTGCTTGCAGGTCACTCACTCATGGCTGGTGGGCTTGCAGATGACTCACAGCTATTCCATGAAATTCCATTTCAAGCAGGGTGCAAGGGCACCAAATTCGAGTGCACTTTCATACCATTTCAAGCCGGGTGCAAGGCCACTAAAGACAGTGGGTCGTGACCTCTCCCTCCCCCATCTTGCAGAGACTGAGCCACACCCACACTTCCAGGTTTTATATTCCCTCCCCCCTCACACCAGAAGGGGCGTGGCCTTCATGGCGTGATTGACTGGAGAAGGAATCTCAACATTTTTAAAACACTAATAACTCTTTATTTTTCATCAATGGGAAAAATCCTCGGCACCTGATGAGCGTTTTTTTCTAAAATCAATATAAAGCGCAAACAAGAAGTGGTCAAGATTAGACTTTTAATTATATAGAAGGTAAGGCAGCTCTAATTAGGCAACACAGCTTGCTTTAGCACTTTCAAAAGCAAAGGCAATGCAGTTTGCTTTAGCACTTTCAAAACCAAAGGAAACGCAGCTTGCTTTAGCACTCTCAAAACCAAAGGCAACGCAGCTTGCTTTAGCACTTTGAAACCAAAACACACTTTTGCATTTTCAAATGACATTTTCAAACATTAAGGGCATTGACAGGTCAGTAATATCACTAACAGTTTAGTAGACATGTGTTATTCACAGCTCAGACTGATAATTGCGACCTCTTGCGCCTCCATCTTGCAGAGAACTGAGTCACTTCCGGGTTTTATAGTCCCTCCGGAAGGCGTGTGGCCTTCATGAGAAAGAATCTCAACATTTTTTAAACATTAATTACTCTTTTATTTTTCATCAATGGGAAAAATCCTCTTGTCCTGCACAGCGGAGGGGGACTTACTCAAAGATGGCCAAAAATCACAGCCGTTAGTGGCAGCGACTTTTCTAAAATCAATATACAGAACAACACGAGGTGTTCAAGATCAGAATTTTAGTAAAAGAGATAGATAGATATAGATATACATAACATAACAACAGAATATTTTTTAAATGCCTACCCTCTTGAATGAAAAGTCCAGCACACAGTTGTTTTTCACAACATGGTGCCCAATTATTCGTGGTCTGCCATTAAAACCACTTTAACTGCTCAATATCATATAATTCGTGAGCCCTCCTGGGCACGGATTAGATATCATGGTCCACAAAGTTGAAGAAAGATTTAAGACGGTTCTCGGGCACTTTGAGGATAGTCCACATCTGTAGTACACTGCGGGAGGAAGCTATAAAAGTGGTATAACTTGTGGAAGACATTGGACAAATATATGGATAGGGGTTTAGAGGGGTTTGTGTCAAATGCAGGCAAACAGGACTAGCCCAGAATGCAAACTTGGTTGGCATGGACGGGGTGAGTTGAAGTACCTGTTTCCATGCTGTATGGTTCTACGACAATATATCTTCAAAAACATATTGCTGGCTTTAAGCCACTTTCAGTTATAGAATGCTACAGAATGCATCAGTGAAGAATACTCTACAGTGACACAACAGGCCGCTGTCACAACGCCAATTGCTTCCAATTGGGCCCCGTGCCTAAGGGGGCCCCGCACAGGAGTAATCTACTCTCTATGTACTTTTCAGAGGTGATCTACACATTTTGTTTGCTACTTGTAGGCTTACAATTTTATATTAAAATATAGCTTTGATCTGTTTGGCCCATTAACTCGCAGGCACTTTTTAAGCGCACATTTTGATGACTTTCCATTCTACCATAGAGATATAAAGACTTTATTTATATTTCCATGATTCTAAAGACCTTGGCTGGGAACCTGGGGCTCACCAACATTGTTCCCAATTGGGCCCCGCACCTCCTAAGGCGTCCCTGAACCTCGGGGTGCTGTCTGTGTGGAGTTTGCACATTCTCCCCATGGCTTTCCTCTGGGTGCAGTTTTCCTCGCACGTGGTTTGTAAGTAAATTGGTCTCTGTGAGGAGTAGGGAGTGGATGGAAAAAGTGGGATAACGTAGATATAAGGTAGTCAAAGAGGGCGGAGGGCCTGTTTTAGGCATGCAGCTGTGAGGGATAAGATGATTAAACCACCATCATTGTGAGGTACTGAGTGGTTGTAACCACCGACCTTGTGATGGGCTGAATAGTTCGAATCACCAACCTTGTGATTCGAACAAACTGTTACTGTCCTTCAGAGCTGTTGATAACATTGTAGAATAACAAGATGAGGCAAGGAATGTAGCTGACAACACAGAAGCTAGTCTTTAGGTCGAAGGCAATTAAGTAGGTTAGGGCAAAAGCAACTGAGCATGCTTAATGAAATAAATGGATATTAACTTTACGCCCCTCATGACAAAGAACCTAATTTAAATGTGCATGCGATGTATGATGTGGGAGAAGAGGGAATGATTGATGACGCACGGAGGGGAGAGTTGGAAGATTGTGCACCTCAGTACCCTGATTGGAAGGGGTCAGAAGGGGATGTGTCCAATCAATAAAGACTGTGTAATGAATTGTATAAAAATAGATGTTTTTCCTTTGCTCGGTGTGTCTTAACTTGGAGAGGCACCCAATTCTGCAGACTCACAAATAAAGCATTTTTTGTTTCCATGATTTACTCTCTGAGTAGTGATTGTGAGCACAAACTATATCTCACACAACCCTAAACTAAACTCCTTTCGCTGTTGTTTCAAAGGAACTGCAGATGCTGGAAAATCGAAGTCTGAAGAAGGGTCTTGACCCGAAACGCTGCCTATTTCCTTCGCTCCATTGATGCTGCCTCAGCCGCTGAGTTTCTCCAATATTTTTGTCTACCTTCCTCTCACTGTTGAGATGGAAGTCTGTCAGAAGTTGGTACCGATCGGGGAAATGCGCAGTGTAGAATTTCGGTCTGTGCGGTCATCAAAGGGTTAAAGGAGGGTTTCGCACTGTTCAGTCAGGAGAAGGGGCGGGGAGTTGCATGCAAGCAGGAATAACAGAAATCCGGGCTCCAATAGTTGCACGGTTCCTGGAGTGAATGGCTACACTATCTTGCAAACTGAAAGGTAAATTAAAACTAGCAGCGAATGCACACCTCACTGCCGAATGAAAGGAACAGTGATTCAGTACAAATATTATATATGGTTAAATATTTCACTTGTTACCTGGCAGGGAGGCTAAACAAGCAAACACGCAGAACTAAGAGAGACCCTCTTTTGATCGAAGTTTTGCACAGGTATATAAATATTATTTCTTAAAGTTACGAAATTTTATTTTTTGTGAAGTAATTCCGAGATAGCGGCCTGGATGGACAAGCCCGGACATGTTGGAAATGCTGAAAGTGAACGCATCCTAATTTAACTTATTCCTGATGCACTTTAGTAACTGTCCAGCAGCAGTCTGCAGTGTGTCAAGATCTTTAAAAAAAAAATGTAATTTACCATTAATCTCTCGCTGTTTTACATAGCCGCGTGGTTTGTTAAATTACATAGTTTAATTCATAGTTACATAGTAGAATTGGTTTAATTCCTCCCCCTTTCACTTTTCCACGAGTGGAGTTCAGTGCGGTGGACAAGTCAGGACATGTACCAAGACAGGGAGGGCAAAGCTCGTCGCTTATCTCACTGGCTTCAGGCGCTGAGATGCAATTGATGTGCCGCGTTGTGGCTGGGTGGTTTCAATATTTCTGAAATCTTGGGTCCAGCCACTGGATACTGCATGGAGAAGAGTGGAGCAGGTTCTACTTGACATAACTCATTCTAGTAAATGTATGTAACTCCTTTCATTGAGCCACAGCAGCATCCTTGCACATTATTTGGCAAGTGGTGTTTTACCCAGTTTGGTCTTTAAATGATGTGGCTTTCCCCTCTGCTCAAGTGTTGCCAATCTGTTTTTCATTTGTATAACAGCTCGCAATTATGTAGCATCTGTAACCTGGTGCAAGGTTTGGAGGCTCTTAACAGCAGCTTTGGCAGGCAAGGTTTGACGCCAAAATGCATTTAGGGTCGCTAACTGAGGTGATCAAGAGTCTGGCTGGAAAGGTGCATATTAAAGGAAGAACCAGATGCCAAGATGGTTGGTTTAGACGGGCAATTTCACTGATTTTAAGGCTGATGTGAATTAGGTCGGTAATTCATCCATTTCACATCACAACAGTAACTCCATCTCTGGAGACAAAAGGAATTACAGATGCTGGACAGGTGAAGTTTCAGGTTGGGACAGATTGTTGGGGGGGGAGGTTGGAAGAGAGGTAGGGCAGGACAAAGCCTGGTGAGTGATCGGTGAAACAGGTGAAGTATGTTTTTGAAAGAAGGCCAAACGCCACGGTGCAAGATAGCAGTGGAGGCAAGTGCTGAGAAAGCACACGTGGCTGTGATGGTGAGTGTGGGTCAGAACATGGGCATAGAGCAGGAGAGTAGCAGGTATCACAGGAGGAGGGAGGGGAGGGTCTCAGAACTCCCATCAAAGAGAAGAGAGCTTTGAACTCTTTGTCAACCAGCACTTGCAATTCCTTGCGACTGCTTTTTACTGCTCCACTGCTCCTGCAATAGCTTGTATTTGCTTCACTGCTCCACTGCAAAATCTCCTCAAGCTACGCTTAGTTTGAAGTTGGCATACCTTGAGGAGATTTTGCAGTGGAGCAGTCAAGCATTGATGCAAGATATTGCAGGTGCTGGTTGACAAAAAAAAGTCACAAAGTACCGGAGTAACTCAGTGGGTCTGATAGCACCTCTGGAGAATGTGGATAGGGTTGACTGCCTATCAACCCCCTCCCTTCCTCTGTCACCTGTAGTTACTCCAACTCGTTGTGACTTTTTTTTCCATCTGTAGAGATCAAGTCCACCAGTCAAACCTTACAAGGAAGTGCATTGGTTGAGTGAGAGCAGTATTTCGGGATGCAGGAACCTGCAACCATGATCCCAAGAGAACTGTTGCTGGGGTTCTCAGGTACTGGCTTACTAACCGGCGATTAGCAGGAAACTGCTGTGATATCCTGTGGGATCCAGGGGAGTAACCTTGCTGCTCATAACTTGGGAGGAACCCCCCCCCCCCCCCCAAAAAAAAGTGAATATTTTCTTGGCTTTCTTGATTGTTATTTGGCTTTCAATTAGTCAGACATTTTGGATATGCAAGGAACTGCAGATGCTGGAATCATACGTGGGACACAAAGTGCTGGAGTAAATCAGGTGATCTGAAGAAGGGTCCCGACCCAAAACCTTGCCTAAGCATGTCCCCCAGAGATGCTGTCTGATGGGCTGAATTTCTCCAGTGCTTTGTGTCCCATGATTTTAATTTCCTGCTCTGTCACCTCAGGCAGGTAAGGTTATAATTGACCAGTCTGACACAGGAAAGGATCATTGGTTGGAATGCAACGGTGCTTGTTATTAAATTGCATTAAAGACCATAATCCATGAAATAGCTAAGCCAAGAAAACACAACTGGTATATGTGTAGAAAGTGTGCACCAAAACAATTTCAAATGATGCAATAGTTTGAAACCTCTTTTTAGACTTTTTATTTTGGCTTCATTTCTAAGTGTAGGTAATGCTAGTTAACTGAAGCTAGTTCTCAGATATTTAATACAATGGGATTGTTTCCACTGGAGCAGACGAGCGTAATCAGTGTTAACATTCTTTTTGGGTACATCCAAGTCTTGATATTTTTTGTTTTTCATTTTCAATTACTCTAGGTGTGTGTTTTAATATTTAGAAAATTATTTCAAAAATGTTGTTCAAATTGCATCAATTTACAATCTCATGAAAGCTCGATTTGATCAAAATAGGTAATAACAATGATTGCAGACTAAAGTGTGGTGCTTAAATGACTGGGTCTGCAAATGAGAGACTTGCATTTGCCGTACAGAGACCAGAGTTGAAATCCCATCATAGCAGATGTGGAATATAAACCCAATTTAAAATCTGGAATTAAAAACAAAAGTAGTTAATAGAAACGACAATCAGAGAACTACAAAAATTTAGAAAGAAACGCCTTTCATGAATGGAAATTGGCCATCATTCCTTAGGCCTAAATGGGTCTGCAGACCCGTCAAAGTCACTTAAATGACAAAGTAAGTAAGGACAATTCGGATGGCCAATGCTTTCTGGTCTTACCATTGATGCTCAAGAACTAAACGATGAATAAGTTTGTACCTGACCTTAATTATTTCTTTAGCCAAATCCTCATTTTGATTCATGTACATTGTGCTTCTAGTTCCTATCTGCCTTCCCTTTTACTCCTTTTTTTTTACCATTACTGCCTCACTGGCCAATGTTCCACAGGCAAATGGAATGTATAAGACCCAATCTGTATGAGCATTTTGAAAGTTACATGCTGCATGTTAAAGCAAAATTAATGAAAATGCAAACTATGAACAAATGAAAATTGAGTCATACAGCATGGCAACAGGCCCATCAGCCCAACCCGTCCATGCTGATCAACATGCCCCATCAATGCTAATTCTATTTGCCCTCATTTGGCCCATATCCCACTAAATCTTTTCTATCCATGTTCCTGTCCAAGTGTATCTGCCTCAACTACCTCCTCTGACAGCTCATTTCATATACCTACCACCCTCTGAGTTGGAAAAAAAACATCAGGTTCGCATTAAATCCTGCCCCTCTTATCTTGTTTTTGATTCGCTCACCCTGGATTCACCCTATGAATTCCCCTCATGGTTTTATGCACCTCTATATGACTCCCCCTCAGAATCCTGCGCTCCAAAGAATAAAGACCTAGCCTCGCCAACCTCTCCCTGTAGCTCAGGTCCTCAGCTCCTGGCAACATCCCCCAAAAAATCCATGTACTCTTTCCAGATTCATGCCATCATTCCTAGAGCATGGATGATCAAAACTGAACACAGTACTCCACATTTGGCCTCACCAATGTCAATAGCTGTAACCAAACATCCAAATCAGTGCTGTGACTGATGAAGGCCAGTGTATCAAAAGCCCTATTTATCACCCTACTTGTGATACCACTTTCCGGGAACAATGTACGAGTGCTCATAGATCCCTTTGCTCTACAACACTCCCTAGGGTCCTATCATTCACTGTGAAGAATAGTCCTTCCCTGGTTTCACTTCCCAAAATCCAACACCTTGAACTTATCTGCATTAAACTCCATAAGCCATTTCTTGGCACACTGACTCAGCTGATCAAGAACCAGCTGAAATGTTTGATAACCATCTTCAATATTTACTATATCACCAACTTTAGTGGTATCTGTAAACTTGCCAATCATGCCTTATACATTCTCATCCAAACCTCTCCCATCAGGCAAGATATACAGAAGTTTGAAAATAAATACCTCCAGTTTCGGGGACAGTTTCTTCCCAGATATCAACAGGCAATTGAACTGTATGTTACTGGTTGATGTTGCTGGTCAAATGTTCGTTTTTACAAACCTTGTTCTCGGGGGTTGCAAACCGAAATCTCGAAGTTGCAAACCAAATCTCGTTGCACTTATGTGTAATGACAATAAAATATATTATTATTATTATTTACTGTTCTCACCAACTAGAGAGTGGTCCTGACCTCCTATCTACTCATTGGAGACCTTCAAACTATCTTTAATCGGATTTTACTGGACTTTGTTTTGCACTCAAAGCTACACCCTTTAAACTGTATCTGATCACCAACTAGAGCACAGTCCTAATCGACCGTCTTTTGAGACCCTCTGACCATTTATTTGCACTTTACTGGACTTTATCTTGCACTAAATGTTATTCTCTTTATCCTGTATCTGTACACTGTGGATGTCCTGATTGTAATCATGTATGTATAGGAAGGAACTGCAGGTGATGGTTTAAATTGAAGGTAGACACAAAATAGTGGAGTAACTCAGCGGGACAGGCAGCATTTCTGGAGAGAAGGAATGGGTGATGTTTCGGGTCAGTCTGAAGAAGGGTCTCGACCCGAAATGTCACCCATTCTTTCTCTCCAGAGATTAGGGTTGCCAACTTTCTCACTCCAAAATAAGGGACAAAAAAAGTCAAAATAAGGGACAAATTCCCGATGGCAATTCGTTGACCAACTCGGCCGTGGCTGGGTGAATGATGAGTTGGCCCCGGGTGATGGACTGTACACAAAGCCCAGCTGGCAGGCCAGCTGAGGAGTTTTGGCCCGGGTTGCATGCAAAATCTGGCACCCCATCCAACTTATGAGCTGATGATCGGCCATGAGAAGGAGGGGTGGTGGGCTCAGCGGTAAGCGAAGGTCCAAAGGTCGGACAGCTGGCCGGGCTGCTGACCAACGGGGCCATGGGAGAGGGTGCTGCACTCCATGGGCTGCACTACGTCGGGACAGGTGAGGCGGGGTCGGACGCGGTGCTCCGACCCAACAGTCCCCTCGGCCCGAGTAGTAGCAGTCAAATATGGGACAAGGGCGGTCCCGTATGGGACAAACCGATTTAGCCCAATATATGGGATGTCCCAGCTAATACGGAACAGTTGGCAACCCTACCAGAGATACTGCCTGTCCCGCTGAGTTACTCCAGCATTATGTGTCTACCTTGTAATCATGTATAGTCTTTTCACTGACTGGATAGCATGTACCAAATGCTTTTCACTGTATCTCAGTACATGTGACAATAATCCAAATGCCAATATATCTTGTCCCTAAGAATCCTCACCAGTAACTTGCCTACCACAGACGTTAGGCTCACTGATCCATACTTCCTTGGGTTATCCTTGTAGACCTTCTTAAATAGAGGCACAACATTAGCCATCTTCCCATCATCCGCCACCTCACTTTTGACAATATGGAGCAAATTGTGAGCAAAACTATTTTCTAGGTTGGCCTTTGGGTGAAATGATTCGGCTTTTATTGGTTTCAAGCAAAAATTTCAGGTCCTCGGTATTTGTAGAGGTAAATAAGATGTTTTTAGACTGATTAGGTGATAGCAGATTATCAGTTCAATATTTTCATTGGGTACAAGGAATGTTTGAGGAGGAATTTCCTTAAACAGCAGGTTGTTGAGGCAAGGGATTACTTCGCTACACAGGGTGGTTAAGGCTGTGTGATTCGCTTCTTAAGGGAAAATTAGATAAATATTGAAAACGGGAACAAACAGCATGGGAAAAGAGACCAAGGTGTATGTTAGTTTTGGAATGCTCTTAGTTCTGTGTGAGAACTGACCAATGGATTAAAGGGCTTTTCCTTAGGAAATTCTTTGCAACCCCAATGTTTGTAAACCTAAATCTGTGCCATGGGCTAAAAATAAATGATCTGAGGATACGTTTAGTTTGGGGAATTAGTGACAAATATTTTTTTTAAAGAATAGAATGGGAAGAGCTAATTTTAGGTAGGTTGGCAGTGTTTTAAAAAAAATTTCTAATCTAACCATGGTTGGTGCAGTGGCTCAGCTGATAGAGTGCAAGAGACCTGGTTTCAATCCCAGACCTTGGGTGGTGCTGTCTGTGTGGAGTTTGCACGTTCCCTCCTGCACCGCAAAGACGTGCGGGTTTGTAGGTTAATTGGGAGTAGATGAAAAAGTGGTATAATGCGGAACCAGTGTGAGTGGGCGATTGATGGTTAGCATGAATTTAGTGGGTGGAAGGGCCTGTTTCCATGCAGTATCTCCAGACTACACCATATTTTATGTACTGCATTTAATTCAATTGGCAGCCATGTTCACCTGTAACAAATCTGCACAGAAAATGTACTTGAGTTTTCCTTTTGTCTTAGGATTGAATACTGTGGGTTAAATTCTACAGTGATGAATTTCTTTAGAAACACCCAAAACAATAAAGTTTGCTTTCAAAATGTGTAACTTGCAAAAGCATTGTATTTCCATGTAGCCCTTCAAACTATGCCATCATCCACTCCTTCGCAAATGTACTTCTCTCCATCCTCTCCCCTTCTCTGCAAATTTAACCATGCTTCATTTCCAGTTCTGAAGAATTGTCTTTGAGCCGAAATGTTAATTCTATTTCTCTGTCCATAGATGCTGCCTGGCCTACTGTTTGGTTGTTTCCAACATTTTCATTTATTTTTTATCAGCTGCGGTTGATTGTGTTTCCTGTTCTTGTCAGAGTGGCTCGGGTGGTCGTGATTTCCCCTCTGAATTACTTATCCGTTCCCTATTTCCGAAGCCTGTGCACAAAAATCAGTGTAAAGTTCTGAATGAATGTTGCCCCTCCCCTGTCAGAGGTGATGCAAACCTATATTCTCTGTCCTCTCTTTATCTTTCAGCAATATTGAGTTCTTGACTAAGAACCAGAGTAGAAATATGTCTAGGAATCAAGAACTGGAGGTCATAGGTTTAAGGTGAGAGGGGAAAGGTTCAATGGGAAGCCGAAAGGCAACATATTTTACACAAAGGGCGGGGGGTATATGGAATGAGCTACCCAGATAATTGAGGCAAGTACTATCATAAAGTTTAAAAAGCATTTGGATAGGATAGATTTTGAGATATATATATATATATATATATGCCAAATGCAGGCTGGTAGAACTAGCGTAGATGGGGCATGTTGATCAGCATAAGCAAGTTGGGCTGAAGGGCCTGTTTCCATGGGGTATGAATCTATGACTCAAAGTTAAACTTTCTTTTCTTGCGATCTTTTTATTCAACTCATTCAGGGGCACCAAGCTTTACAACCCCACCCGTTTTCTCTGTGGGAATGAGCCTCAAATAACCTTCATGTTGGATTCCCAATGCTTGCTCATTAATTTGTGCTGGAGCAGGTGTTCCCAGTCTATCCAGCCAGGCAAGGGCTTCCTTGCAACAATTTAGAAGCTTTAACTATTTCATCTGTTATTTTCCAAAACTAACCTCAACTGTGCAAAACTAACAGAATTATAATCACTACCAGAAAGGTATTCTCCCACTGATATTCCTTTAAGAAGCCCTGATTCATTTGGAGATACTGAATGCAGAATTCCACACTCACTTTCTTGATCCACCCATCTTACTGCATAGAACATAAAGTGCAGGACAAACTCAGTGGATGAGGTAGCACCGGTGGAGGGATTGGATGCTTTGGGATGTCGGGTTCCTTCTTCATACCATGTTGGAATTCTCTGCCATCTATGTAGTTTACATTGGTTAATATTAATCTAATTGGAATATCCCCACTCAGATAGAGACCTGGATATGTTGGGAATGGAGGGATGTGGATCATATGCAGGCAGAGGTGATTAGTTTAACCTGGCATCATGTTTGGCATGGTCTAGTGGGCCAAAGGGCCTGTTGCCGTGCTGCACAATTTTGTGTTCTGTATTACACTGTTGTTTTGTGTTGAGGGAATTTATCCACAGTTTTGCTCTTTTTCTCCTGTTTGGAGACTTGCAGTACAGTCCCTGCAGTGTCACAGAGCATCTTTTCTTTCTTCTATTCAATTCATAAAGCCTCACACTTCATTGAATGATCCTTCTGACTATCATTTTGTGCAGCAACTCTCATACCTTTTAACCAATTTTGTCTTTTAATCCCCTTTTGTCTGAAAACTCTGTAATCAGGCTTGTTGCGTTGCTGTTGCTTCCCCACTTGAAATCATTATTCCATGAAGATTAAGAAATCTCCTTATAACCTGTCTGTCAGTGCCTTCAGCTCATCTTCCTAATATACTATTCACTTTGCACAGACTCTAGTTTTCAACGTTTGTTTGATTTGCTTCACAAAATCGCAGGGCAGCATAAGTTCTTCCATTGAATCTCTTTCCCAAATCCCTGAAGTTTGCCTGAAGATCCTCATCCATTTTTCATTCTGCTTCCTGGGTACTGATATGGTTTTTCTTTGGTTGTTGACCCTTTCATGAGGATGAAATGTGGGGGGGGGGGGGGGAGTGTAATTCATTGGATTGATCTGACAGCTGACATAGATTTGATAGGCTGGATATCATAATAACCTCACAATAAAGTTCCATATCATGAGAAAATGGGAGAATAATATGAGAAGAATATTCTGCAACTGCTCAGTGATGAGTTCATGTCATAGGAGCAGTATTTGGCCATTTGGCCCATCAGGTCTACTCTGCCATTCAACCATGCCTGATCCTACTTTCCATCTCAATCTCATTCGCCTGCTTTTCCCCAAAATCTTCATTATCAAAGAACCTGCCAATCTCTGCTTTAAAAATACCCAATGACTTGGGCATATAACAAGTACTGGAGGGGCTCAGAAGGTCAGGTAGCATCTATGTAGGGATTGGACAGGTGATGCAAATACCTAATGATCTCCTTGACTCTGGCAGTATGGAAGCAACAAGCCATCCTGGAATCGTGCTAGCTGCTGCAGAAATGCTCGTCATTTGCTCAATCGTTGTCTTCCCCTTGATCCCCTTTTCCTGTCCTTTACAGCTGAGCTCTCCTTGGTCCTTGAGTCTTGACTTTGACCTCTTTTCATACTTTGGGATCAGGAACCACAAACTACTGGAGGAGTAGGCTCACCTGAGAGCCTGCCTCTAATACCTGCCTTTCCTCTTTCTATCAAGATTTCACGTGAATTGCCTAACTACCTGAGAGAATGTAACTGAATGGGTAACTCTGCAAAGAAAAAAAAAATAGGACTCGCCACACTGAACACCCTTTTGTGCTGTGATGATTCCAATGTTATTTGTAGGCATTGTATGTGCATGCAATAGGCTTCCATATTTCCTAAATTACAACAAATCTCTCAAAGTACCTTACTGGCCATAAGCATTTTAGGAGATTTTTACATTGAAAATGTTGCAATATAAATGCAAATCCCTCTTTCGCAATTGCCTTTAGTAATTCAACAAAAGAATCTTCTCTTACCTTTTAAGATAAAACTTTTCATGATGAACCTGCTCTATGTTCAATAATGACAAAAATTGTTTTTTGAAGATTATAGAGTGGAATCATGGTTTACACAGTACAGGTATCCAGACTTCACTTAACTATTATGATCACTGATACTAGTGTGTGTCCAAGATGCCCTTGGTAGATTAATGCTTGGCTATTACTGTGTGTATACGTATATATGTACAAAAAAAGTTCAATAACTCGGTGAGGGAGGGAAATAATCCAGTCAGCACCCCATTGCACCAAGGCTTCAAACTTCCTCCAATTATACATGGATAAAGAAATACCTGCTTAATACCAGGAAGTGTCACAATGCTTTAGTGTGCTTCCTTCATTTCCAATTCCAGATAAAACAATAATTGTGCTTGATTTGCAGGTTGAAAGACATAGATATCAGGAAGGAGAGTTGGAAATGGGTCTGCTGTTCAAACTCCTTGTTTTCCTCAGTCTGGTACGTATTTGTAGTGTGCATAAATCTAGAGCAACCTTCACCAACAGTGGGTATGAAAAGGTGCGATAAATGGTCATGATGGAAGATGGTGAATCACATGGGTGCAGATCACTGGTTAACAGGTTGCAACATTCATGGACCGTTGTTCTGAGTGATGAAAGAATGGGTCGACTGGGCTTGTATTCACTGGATTTTAGAAGGATGAGAGGCGATCTTATAGAAACATATAACATTTTTAAGGGATTGGACAGGCTAGATGCAGGAAAAATGTTCCTGATGCTGGAGGAGTCCAGAACCAGAGGGTCACAGTTTAAGAATAAGGGGTAGGCTATTTAGGACTGAGATGAGGAAAAACTTTTTCACCCAGAGAGTTGGGAATCTGTGGAACTCTCTTCCACAGAAGGCAGTGGAGGCCAATTCACTGAATGTTTTAAAGAGAGAGTTATATTTAGCATTTTAGGGCTAACGGAATCAAGGGATATGGGGGGAAAAGCAGGAATGGGGTGCTGATTTTGGATGATCAGCCATGATCATATTGAATGGCGGTGCTGGCTCGAAGGGCTGAATGGCCTATTCCTGCAACTATTTTCTATGATTCCATTGGTAAGTTGCAAAATCATGTCCACTCTGCAAGTTGATGGACAAGTTCCTGGTGTAGTCTTCTGCAATGGATCAGATGTAAGATTAAACGAGAACTTACCTGTTCGAAGTTTGATCTTTATTTTATGAGGAGTTACGATGAGGGATTACGTGAAGAAGCCCCGCCTGGCGCATGATCGGCATACTTCAAAGCAGCGGCATGAAAAACACAGAACCAATAGCCGGAGTAAGATAGTAAGGCTCACATAGACTAGAACTACCAGATAATCCTTTATATTATGAGGGTCGGGAGCGGAGGGCACGTAATCCCTCATCGTAACTCCTCTTAAAATAAAGATCAAACTAGCCTTTGCTCCTTCTCGGATGGAGGGATAAGGTTTGTCAACAAGGCAACGACACACATTTGTAATATCGACAACTTTGTCTCTTTGTAAAGTTACTTAACATGATAACTGAATTAATCACAAACCCCAAATAGTCAATTGTTTGGGATGGCTGAAACTTAGATTTTGTTGGATGGATCAGGAACCCTAGCCTTTCAACAGGCTTGTAGTTGCTGAACTGATTTTTCAGCTGACTCCTGATCAGCATTGCCAATTAAAATGTCATCAAGATAAACCATGACAATGTGTTTTTTGTGCCCTTAACTGTGCAAGTGCTGGTTTCAACAATTGTGTGAACAGCCTAGGAGCTGAGCTTAATCCATCAGATAATGCCTTAAATTGCCACAGCTGACCCATCCAATTAAATTTCAAGTATCTGTGAAAATGACGATGAATTGTTACTGAATAATACGCATCCTCAAGTCTATAGTACCATGTAACAACCTGTTGATAACAACTGCCTTGCAGTGTTGAAGGTGTCCATTTTGAAATGTTTATACTGGACAAATGTATTAAAGTGTGTGAGGTCCAGAATGACTCTACAACCCCCATCTTTCTTAGGTCTGGGGAAATTATTTGATACAAATTGTTGTGGATGCTTAACCGTTTTTTCCAATTACTCATTTCTAAAATGTTTTACCTCTTTTATTTGAGATTTTTCAGCTGCAGTAAACATCAAAATAGGATTAGGTTTATTCTGTACAGGTGGATCAATTCTTTCTACAAATTCTATTGTAGATCCTGACACAGTATCTAATATAAACCAATCAAATGTTATGCAGTATCATTCATCATAAAACAATTGTTATCTACCACCAATCGGAGGTTCATCAAAAGATTCCTCTGTGATAGAATAAAGTTTTTGTACCTCTCCAAATGCACGCGATGGCCTCCTTTTCCCAACAATATGGGTTTACATAAGGCTGTGCTGGATGATAATACTTCCTCACCATACTCCTGCCTCTGCTTGTTCCAGCTCCAAAATCAAATCCCCTTCACATTGGACCAGACCTTCTTTGGCCAAAAGTGAAAGGTTTCATGAGGCTGATAGTCTTTGCCTCTTCATCAATATCTTTGATTTCTTTTAGGCAGGTTTTCTCCGAACAAATAACCAGGAGTTTGAACATTGCTTGATCTGCACAGACCTGCAAATCTAGAGTGCAAAATGGGCCGAATGGCAATTTTTCTCATACAATTGAGCTCAAAATATGAGTTATAAAACAATGCCAACATGTCTTTTTGAATTTTGGTCATTGCACAACCTTCGACTTGCTTCCCAAAAGCAGTGATGCCACCCGCAATAAGCTTGAGAATTCTTTGGAATCGTATTTTCTGTGCCCGCACTATTAAAGACATGGGTGCCCAAAAATCGGGTTCGCCGTTGGCACCCTTAGTAAAGCACAAGTGTTCATATAATTCTGCTGTTTCAACCATAACAGCCTCCTGAAGCTGGTGAGAAACCAATTAATGTTGGCCACCATGGTTACCTTCCATGGCCTCACCGCTTCCTTCAGGTAATGTACTTTGTACCACATCAAGTACACCTGGATTTTTTTTTTCTTGTGCTGTGGTGGGTACTCATAACCAAAATCACCACTTTCAGGGTCAGTCTCCTGCTGCCCTGGTACTACTGAGACTTGCTCAAGGAGACTACCTCCAGCCCAATCCGAGGCTCTGGAGGTTCATATTCCCACATTAGTAAGGCACCATATTCTCGATATGGAAACCTTCTCAGGACCTGCCTGGGAATATACTGGGTTCTTAGACCCTTGGTTGATGATTGTTTGGAGCATTTCCTCCATTTAATCCATTCTTAACCTCAATGGCTTTTCTATCTGGAGGACTTTCACAATCAGAGTCATCAGAAACCACGGGCCTGTCAGATTTCCCTTTATTTTCTTTAGCACTGGAATTTCCACCATGGCTTCTGCTTGTGGAGCAACTAAAGGCTCACTATCGGGTATGTCAATGGCCACCGGTATCGGAACCGTCATGGAGTTTAATTTGCCCTGGAAGTAAAATAAATTCACTTACCTGCGGGCCTGTTCCTTACCGCTGGTGGAGCTGCGCTCTGCAGCTCTTTCCCTACCGACAGCGTCGATGTAATGCCGATCATACGCCAGGCGGGGCTTCTTCACGTAGTCACTCGCATGACTCCGAAGTAAAATACAGATTCTACTGGCATTGTCCTTCAATACGACAGTGGCTAATCATCTGCACAGTCTCTGGCACCCCTTCAACTTGTATGGTATGGAGTTTGCATTTGTCTGGGAGCTTGCTGTTTATTGTCAGTTGGACCTAGATTGCTCTAAGTTGCAGATGGTGGAAGAACTGTGCAAATTGGAATAGAAAGGGATCTTGGTCATGTTCCAAAATGATTGAGCAAATCCATTGGTTATGGTCCCAAAAACATATGTTCCAAGATAGAAAGAAATGTGATTAAGTAGGGAGAACGATTAGCTCGAAAAAAAAGCTGACAGCATTATCAGTTTCCCAAATTGGATTTATTTGCAGACTTGGCAAAATAAAGTTGACAGTTCAGCAAACTATCTGTGATTAATTCTCAAGACTACCAGACCATGAAAATGTACATGACATTGTATGCTCTACACCAAGTTAGAAATTCAGCCCTGAAGATGGGCTGGCACTGTGAGTGGCACAGCAGTAGAATTGCTGCTTTACAATGTCATGGACCAGGTTTGATCCTAATGATGGGGGCTGTCTGTGTGGCGCTTGTGCATTCTCCCTGTGACCGCGTGGTTTTTCTTTCAGGTATCCTATATTCCAAAGACTTGCAGGTTCCTAGGTAAATTAGCTTCTGTAAAATTGTCCCTAGTGTGTAGGTTAGAACTAGTGGACGGGTGATCGTTGGTGGGTGTGGACTCGGAAAGCCGAAGGGCCTGTTTCCACGTTGTATCTCTTCAACTAAACTAAAAGATCTTTCTGTCCTCATTGAGAAAATTACTTGAGTAAAGGTGTCTCCATACTCAAGCTGATATCGTTTTCAACAAAGGGACCACACAGGAATATATTGGGAAATTACTCATTTGGTTACAGAGCACAATACATAGCTGAAATGGAACGTACGTACATTTATTGCCGCTCATTGTTGTCTATCTGGGATTCAGATCTAGTCAAAGACTTCTCTCCTATAGGGAAAGGTCTATTATCTAACCTATCGATGCCCCTCATCCCTTTGTACACCTCTCTGATGTTCCCCTTGACTCTTTGCTCTTTGTAGTCATGCCTACTATGTTCTGCTTTGCTAAAGCAAAGCAAGAATTTCATTGTCCAATCAGGGACACATGACAATAAACTCTCTTGACTTGACTCTTATAAATCAAACCCAGTTTATTCTGTTTCTGCTCGTAGCTAAACATTCCACCTCAGCAACTAGTGAATCTCCTCTACACCTTCTCCAGAACCTTTGAGGGTGGTGATCGTAATCGGGCACTATTTTCCAGTTGCGGCTTCACCAATGATTTATAACACCATAACTGTACTGCTCATTATGTTCAATGCCTCAGTCAATGAAAGTCATTATCCCATCTGACTTTACCACTGGATCTACTTGTTCCACCACCTTTGGGCATCTTAAGGCATGCCCAGCATGTCTACTGAAGGATTGTTTGAAAGAGAAATAATTCGGAGGGTGTCCATTGATCAGTCAGGATGTTTTGATATCTGGTGGAGACCTCATTGTTGAGCCAGTGCTCCAGGCCCGAGCTGCCCACGGTTCGAGGGGACCAGCTCGTCCATCTACCTGGTGAATGTTCACCTTCAGTTGGGAATAGACCTCTTCCCCCTGCTGATTGATAGCCATTTGGCAAAATAGGAGAGGGTTAAGAGGGAAAGTGGCAAAGGTGGTAGATCTGCTGCCTCACAGCGCCGGAGATGCAAGCTCCATCCTGACCTTGGGTACTGTCTGTGTGGAGTTTGCATCTTCTCTCTGTGGTCAGATGGGTTTCATCTGGATGCTCTGGTTTCCGCCCACATCCCAAAGATGTGCTGGTTTGTAGGTTAATTGGCCATTGAAAAATTGCCCCCAGTGTGTCGGGAGTGGTTGAGAAAACGGAATATTACAAAACTAGTGTAAACAAGTGATCAGTGGTCGATGTAGACTCGATATGCCGCAAGTCCTTTCTCCATGCTGTATCTCTAAAATTAAAACTAAGGTGTTGTCGTTTGGGTCATGCAGCCATACTGAGTGGATAGACCATAGAATAGCACAGGTAGACGCAAAATGCCGGAGTAACAGCGGGACAGGCGGCATCTCTGGAGAGAACGCGACGTTTCGGGTTGAGACCCTTCTTCAGATTGAATAGCACAGCATAGGAGGACGCCCTCCAGCCCACACCATCCAGGCTGAACTAGATGCTAACTTAAACTAATCTCTGCCTGCATGTGATCCATATCTCTCCAGTTGCTGCATATCCATGTGCCTATCTAAAAATCTCATGCTATTATCGAATCAACTCCACCATCAGCCCTGGCAGTGCCCTCTAAGTACCCACCTTATGTTTAAAAAAAACGTACCCGCACATCTCATAGAGTCTTACAGCGTTGAAACAGGCCTTTCAGCCCAACTTGCCCACACCAGCCAACATGTCCCACCTACACTATTCCCACCTGCCTGCATTTGGCCCATTTCTTTCTAAGCCTGTCCTATCTATGTACCTGTCTAAATGTTTCTTAAACTTTGCGATAGTACATGCCTCAACTGCCTCCTCCGGCAGCTCGTTCTGTACACCAGCCACCTGCGTAGAAAAATTACCCCTCTGGTTCCTATCAAATTTTTTCCCCATCACCTTAAACATATGTTTTTCGATTTCCATTACTCTGGGCGAGACACTCTGTGCATCTATCCGATCTATTCTTCTCATGATTTTGTGCATCTCTGTAAGATCACCCCTCATTCTCCTGCGCTCCAAGGAATAGAGTCCGTCACTACTCAACCTCTCCCTATAGCTCAGGCCCTTGAGTCCTGGCAACATCGTCATAAATCTTCACTGCATCCTTTCCATCTTGCCAACATTTTTCCTATACAATGGCGCTCAGAACTGAACACAATACTCTAAATATGGCCCCACCAATGTCTCATACAACTGCAACATGACCTCCCAACTTCTACACTCAAAGCCTTTTTGACCACCGTATCTACCTGTGATGCCTCTTTCAATGAACTATGGACCTGTATTCCTAGATCCCTGTGCTCTACAACACTCCTCAGAGCCCTACCATTCACTGTGTAGATTCTGCCCACGGGGAACTTCCCAAACTACAAACTGCACATTTCACTGTATTAGATTCCAACAACCATTCCTTGACCCCCTGTCCAACCGATCAAGATCCGGCTGCAATCTTCACTAACTACAATACCTCCCCCCTTTAAACCTCCCCCTTACCTAACCTAACCCCATTCCTTTAAACTTTGCAACTCTCACCATAAAGTTATATCCTCGAGTCCTAGGCACTTTCTCCAAGGGGAAATGGTTCTGACTGTATACCCCTCATAATTTTATATACTTCTATCCCGCCTCTCCTCTACATTTAACATTCCATCGGAAAAATATATATATTAGTCCAACCTCTCCATGTAGGTAACACACCCTGGTCCAGGCAGCATTCTAGTAAACCTCCACCGCACCATAGAAACATAGAATCATAGAAAATAGGTGCAGGAGGAGGCCATTCGGCCCTTCGAGCCAGCACCGCCATTCATTGTGATCATGGCTGATTGTCCTCTATCAATAACCCGTGCCTGCCGTCTCCCCATATCCCTTGACTCCACTAGCCCCTAGAGCTCTATCCAACTCTGTCTTAAATCCATCCAGTGATTTGGCCTCCACTGCCTTCTGTGGCAGGGAATTCCATAAATTCACAACTCTCTGGGTAAAAAAGTTTTTTCTCACCTCAGTCGTAAATGACCTCCCCTTTATTCTAAGACTGTGGCCCCTGGTTCTGGACTCACCCAACATTGGGAACATTTTTCCTGCATCTAGCTTGTCCAGTCCCTATAAAATTTTATATGTTTGTATAAGATGCCCCCTCATCCTTCTAAACTCCAGTGAATACAAGCCTAGTCTTTTCAATCTTTCCTCGTATGACAGTCCCGCCATCCCAGGGATCAATCTCGTGAACCTACGCTGCACTGCCTCAATCACAAGGACGTCCTTCCTCAAATTAGGAAACCAAAACTATACACAATACTCCAGATGTGGTCTCACCAGAGCGCTATACAACTGCAGAAGAACCTCTTTACTCCTATACTGAAATCCTCTTGTTGTGAAGGCCAACATTCCATTAGCTTTCTTCACTGCCTGCTGTACCTGCACTCCAACTTTCAGTGACCGGTGTACGACACCCAGGTCTCGCTGTACCTCCCCCTTACCTAACCTAACCCCATTGAGATAATAATCTGCCCCCTTATTTTTGCCACCAAAGTGGATAACCTCACATTTATCTATATTATACTGCATCTGCCATGCATCTGCCCACTCACTCAACCTGTCCAGGTCCCCCTGCAACCTCCTAACATCTTCTTCACAGTTCACACTGCCACCCAGCTTTGTGTCATCGGCAAACTTGCTAGTATTGCTTCTAATTCCCTCTTTCAAATCATTAATATATATGGTAAACAGTTGCGGCCCCAACACCGAGCCTTGCGGCACTCCACTCGACACTGCCTGCCATTCTGAAAAGGACCCGTCCACTCCTATTCTTTGCTTCCGGTCTGCCAACCAGTTTTCTATCCATGTCAACACCCAACCCCCAATACCATGTGCTCTAATTTTAGTCACCAGTCTCCCGTGCAGGACCTTATCAAAGGCTTTCTGAAAGTCCAGATACACTACATTCACTGGCACCCCTCCGTCCATTTTACTTGTCACATCCTCACAAAATTCCAGAAGATTAGTCAAGCATGATTTCCCTTTCATAAATCCATGTTGATTTGGACTAATCCTTTTACTGCTATCCAAATGCCCCATTATTACCTCTTTAATAATTGACTCCAGCATCTTTCCCACCACCGAAGTCAGGCTAACTGGTCTGTAATTCCCTGTTTTCTCTCTCGTTCCTTTCTTAAAAAGTGGTATAACATTAGCTATCCTCCAATCCACAGGAACTGATCCTGAATCTATTGAACATTGGAAAATGATCACCAATGCGTCCACTATTTCTAGAGCCACCTCCCTGAGGACCCTGGGATGCAGACCATCAGGCCCAGGGGATTTATCATCCTTCAGTCCCATTAGCCTACCCAATACTATTTCTCGCCTAATGAAAATTTCTTTCAGTTCCTCTACTCCCTTAGATCCTCTGTCCTCCAGTACATCTGGGAGATTGTTTGTGTCTTCCTTAGTGAAGACAGATCCGAAGTACCTATTCAACTCTTCTGCTATTTCCTTGTTGCCCATAATAATTTCACCCGTGTCTGCCTTCAAGGGACCCACATTTGACTTTCCCTTAACATATCTAAAGAAGCTTTTACTGTCCTTCTTCATATTCCTGATCAGCTTCCCCTCGTACTTCATCTTTTCAGCCCGTATTGCCCGTTTTGTTTCCTTCTGTTGTCCTATGAAAGTTTCCCAATCCTCTGGCTTCTGGCTACTCTTTGCTGTGTTATACATCTTTTCTTTTAGTTTTATTCTATCCCTAACTTCCCTTGTCAGCCACAGTTGCCTCCTACTCCCCTTAGAATCTTTCTTCCTTTTTGGAATGAAATGAACCTGCAACTTCTGGATTATGCCCAGAAATTCCTGCCATTGCTGTTCCACCGTCATTCCTGCTAGGATCCCTTTCCAGTCTACTTTGGCCAGCTCCCCTCTCATGCCTTCATAGTCCCCTTTGTTCAACTGCATCACTGCCACTTCTGATTTAACGTTCTCCTTCTCAAATTGCAGATTAAAACTAATCATATTATGAACACTACAAGCGGTTTCTTTACCTCGAGTTCTCTTATCATATCTGGTTCATTGGACAACACTAAATTCAGAATTGCTTTTCTCTGGTCGGCTCCATTACAAGCTGCTCTAAGAATCCATCTCGGAGGCATTCTACAAACTTTCTTTCTTGGGGTCCTGAACCAACCTGATTTTCCCAGTCTACCTGCATATTGAAATCCCCCATCACCACAGTGGCATTACCTTTGTTACATGCCAGTTTTAACTCCACCCTTTCCAAAGCATCCATATCCTTCGTGTAATGGGGCAACCAGAACTGCACGCTATGGATTGTAAATGCTGTGTGTGTGGTCAGCTTTCTCAACCCTTGAGTAAGTGATTTTCGAGTACTCCTCAAGTCGGGAACCGGGGTTTGTCATATTCCTCTATTACATAGAAACTTAGAAAATAGGTGCAGGAGGAGGCCATTTGGCCCTTTGAGCCTGCACCACCATTCATTGTGATCATGGCTGATTGTTCATAATCAGTGACCCGTGCTTGCCTTCTCCCCATATCCCTTGATTCCACTAGCCCTTCGAGCTCTATCAAACACTCTTTTAAATTCACCCACTGAATTGGCTTCTACTGTGGCAGAGAATTCCACAAATTCAAAACTCTCTGGGTGAAAAGGTTTTTTCTCATCTCAGTTTTAAATGGCCTCCCCTTTATACTTAGTCTGTGGCCCCTGGTTCTGGACTCCCCCATCATTAAGAACCTTTTTCATGCATCTAGCTTGTCCAGTCCTTTTATTTTTTTATATGTTTCTATAAGATCCCGTCTCATCCTTCTAAATTCCAGTGAATACAAGCCCACTCTTTCCAATATTTCCTCATATGACAGTCCCTCCATCCCAGGGATTAACCTTGTAAACCTACGCTGCACTGTCTCAATAGCAAGGATGTCCTTCCTCAAACTAGGAGACCAAAACTGCACACAATACTCTAGATGTGGTCTCACCAGGAGAACTGTTAGATTCTAACAGAATCTAACAGTTTTACACCCTACATACTATTGAGTGTCTCATAGGAAGGTTGAATGATTGGTCCATGTGGTGAAATCTCTGGCTATGGTAACTGATGCTCTACAATACTGCACTATATTCTGAACTCTGTATCTTCCCCTTTGCTTAATCTTTTGTGCGTGAGTTTGACCTTTATGTATTTATGTTTAATATTATCAGATTGGATAGCTTGCAAAACAAAGCTTTTCACTGAACCTTGGTACATGTGACTATAATAAACCTGAAGATAACACCAATGCCACCAGAGCTGAGAATACAAAGTGCTAAAGTGGAATACAAAGACTCAATGGGTCAAGCAGCATCTCTAGAGGACAAGGATCAGCAACGTTTTGCATATCCATGACCTCCAGAGATGCTGCCTGACCCGCTGAGTTAGATTAGCACTTTGTGTTGTCCAGATTCCAGCATCTTCAGTTTCTTGTATCTCTTGGTAGGGAATGGCAATCCTAGTATTCCCCAGCCATGTTACACCCAGGCCTCATTTTATTTTACCTGTACTATATCCTACCAGTGACAACGTTTAGCAATGGAACACATTCCACAAAGTTTATATGTAGACAAGGACTGGCTCCAGCATCTGTGACAAGTGTGCTGGATGACCCCAAAGAGCCAGGATTTAAAATGGGGAGAACAGATGGTTTGTAAACTCGCAATCCCCAGGAGTGAAATCAGACTGTAAGAGAAGACGTTCTATAAAGCATAAAACCATGATGAGAGCAAAAGATGGAATACTGAGTGCCAATTCTTCTTAGTAAATCATCAGTAAGGTTTGCTCAAAAAGTGGTGTAAAACACAAATAACCTTGAACAACTGCCGGAGCCAATCTTTGTCTACATTTAAACTTTGTGGATTGCATCTCATTGCTAAGTCATAGCACCAGTAGGTTATAGTGCAGGTAAAACAGATGTGACCTGGGTGTAAATTGGCTGGGCAATACATGAAAATACACACCTCCAGATTTATGAACAGTTTCTTCCCAGCTGTTATCAGGTAACTGATCCATCCTACCACAACTAGAGAGAAGTCCAAAACTACTATCTACTTCATTGTTGACCCTCTGAGTATTTTCCATCGGACTTTACTGGACTTTATCTTGCACTAAACATCATTCAAGTTATTCCCATTATCATGTATCTGTACACAGTGGGTAGCTTGATTGTAACCATGCATTGTCTTCCTGCTGTCTGGTTAGCACACAACAAAAGCTTTTCACTGTGCCTTGGTACACGTGCCAATAAACTAAACCAAAACTAAAAACATTAGTATTTGCAGAGACAATGCCAGTCGGTCCAGGAGCTGAATGATCACCCTTCCAGCCCACTAACAATACAGTCAATAGCATGAACTAGAATTTGTAGAACAATACTGCAGTGTCTGTAAGCCTATTCATGTTGTTGCTTGCAAAGACAAATAACAAAGAGAGAGCTAGCAATGGAACATTCTTCGTTGACGGTAGTTACTCTCATCCAAGCAGCAGTGTCTAATACAATAATGTATCATGCCAAACACAACACAAAAAACTGGAGTAACTCAGTGGATCAGGCAGTATCTCTGGAGTAAGGGAATAGATGATGTTTCGGGTCGAGACCCTTCTTCAGACTGAGAGTCAGGGGAGAGGGAACCGAGAGATATGAAAAGGTACATACGTAGAACAAATTAATGACATGCAAAAAGATGGATGAAAGCCAGCAACCGTGATCAAGGAAAGGTGGAGCCCTCAGTGGCCTATTGTTGGCTGTGGGAAAGGTTATAGCGAGTGATACAAACAGTGGAACTCAGCAGGACGACAGTGAAACTAGTACAAAGACCAGGTGGAGGAGGGACGGAGAGAGAGGGGAATGCAAGGGTTACTTGAGGCTAGATAATTCAATCTTCATACCGCTGGCCAAACTAAATATGAGGTGCTGTTCCTCCAATTTGTATTTGGCCTCATTCTTGACAGTGGAGGAAGCCCAGGACAGAAAGGTCAATGTGGGAATGGGGGGAGTTAAAGTGTTTGGCAACTGGGAGATTCGTGTTGGCCAAGGTACATTCTAGACACAGCTCTTCAAAGTACCCATACACCCTTCACTGCTTCCATTTTCGAAGGAAACAAATCCACTCAAACCATAAATGATTTCAACCAGTATAAATATTTAACATGTGCAACATCTCATGTATACACAGTTGAAATGGTTTTCTTCCAAGATTTACTCAACCGCAATGGTGGACGAGCTATCCCCCGCATTCACTACGGAAGTTTTCAATTCTGGAACATCACCTGCTCTTGTAGGTTGTGATCTACTCAGTGAGAGTTCCCCAGTGCCTCCCAACCAGCAATGACTGTATGTCAGAACCAATGGTACACAGTAAATAGACACAAAAAGCTGGAGTAACTCAGCAGGTCAGGCAGAATCGCTGGAAAAAGGAATAGATGACATTTTGGGTCGAGACCCTTCAGTAAATTCTGTTCTTCCAGAACATGTTCTTGATTACCATCTTCATGAGAATTGTGTACACAATTTGGGAGGTCATGTTGCAGTTGTACAAGACATTGGTGAGGCCACATGTAGAGTATTGTTCAATCTTGGTCATCCTGTTATGGGAAAGATGGTGTTAAGCTGGAAGGGGTGCAGAGAAGATTTACGAGGATGTTGCCAGGACTCTAGGGCCTGAGCTATACTGAGAGGTTGAGCAGACTGGGACTTTATTACTTGGAGTGCAGGAGGATGATGGGTGATCTTATAGAGTTGTATAAGATCACAAGAGGAATATATTGGGTAAACGCACAATCTTTTTCCAAGAGTAGGGAAATCATGAACCAGAGGATATATATTTAAGGTGGGGGGGGGGGGGGGGGAGATTTAATAGGAATCCGAGGGGCAACTTTTTTTATACAAAGGTGAATGGGTATATGGAACAAGCTGCCATAGGAATTGTTGAGGCAAGTACCACAATGTAATTAAAAAAAAAAATTGGATAGGTACATGGATATGATGGGTTTAAAGAGATATGGGTCAAACACATGCAGGTGAGACTAGTGGCATGCTGGTAAATGCGGGCAAGTTGGGTAAAAGAGCCTGTTTCTGTGTGGTATGACTCTTAAGTTAAATGGTCCACATAAATCTTTTTGTTTCTGTTGTCCCAACTCATAATGTAGTTCCCAGCTCCCAGTTCTTCTACTATAGCTCCACGCTGTCATGTTGATGGTGCTGCATACTGAGGTAATGAGAGCACACTCACAGTGTCTCCCCATCATCGCCATTTTTCCCAACCCCGGTAACCTGAGCCACCTCTTCTGGCTTCTTTTCCTTCTCCAATCCTTCTGTATTGGACCAAACCAAGCACTGCCGACCCACAGGCATCAACCCAGCTGCCATTCAGTGGGGGCAAATTGTGCAGTGAAGTTTGATCACGTACATTAACAATGCCACAGACAATTTGGACCCCTTTAGGTGTAGGTTTATTATTGTCATGTGTACCGAGGTACAATGGAAAGCCTTGCTTTGCCTGCTATCCAAAAGGATTAGCTGTGCCACTGTTGCTGCCAGTAAATCTGGTCCAGGGCCCAATCTAAAAAAAGGAATGCCTCCTGTTAGTTTAGTGCCCCACACAATTGTTAGGTTTAGGTTTATTACTTCTTATGTGTACAGTCTTGGGTAGAGCAGTTCCCAAAATGAGCTCTGATACAACCTGTCAGTATGCCTACTATGGTGCATCTGAAGAAGTTTGCAAGAGTCGGTGGAGACATGCCGATTTTCCTCAGTCTCCCAAGGAAGAAAAGGTGTTGGTCGGCCTTCCCGGCTGTGGCATCTTTGTGGTTTGTCTACGACAGATTGTTAATATTAATGCTGGGGAACTTGAAACTTTCAACCATTTTCACTTCAGCACCATTGATGTTGACTGGGGCATGTACTCCACCATGCTTGATGGTTGAAGTCGATAACTCGCTCCTTAATCTTGCTAATATTGATGGGAGTGGTTATTGTCCTGACACTGTGTTACTCGTTCTCTCTCTCTCTCCCCCTGTAATCTGTCTTGTCATTGTTTGTGATCTGGTCCACTACAGTGGTGTAGTTTGCCAACTTGTAGATGGAGTCAGAGCCAAATTGGGCCATATAGTTGTGAATGTAAAAGGAGTATAGAAGGGGACTGAGAACACATCCATGTGGGGCATTGGGAATTATTATGGAGGAGGTGTTATCACCTATTATCGCTGACTGTGTTCTTTGCGTCAGAAAGTTGAGGATGCAGTGGCTGAGGGACGTGCTGTTTCCTATGTCCAGGAGTTTTGAGATGAGTCTGGATGCAATTGTACAAGATAATGCTGGAGCATGATGACTCTCTGTGTGGTCTTCCCAAAGATGAATCTGCTAAAATGTTATCTCCAGCATATTGCTCATTTATTTTTCATGCCCAGGATAGTGATTATTGCAACCTAGCTGGAATTGTGTTTGGAGTGATGGGCAGTAGATCCCTAAATGTATATGGTTAAGAGTTGGGACACAATCATTCTAAACTTATAATGTGTTGGCTGTGCATTGAACCGGTGAATCACAAAATCCATGCCTGAAACAACTTCTCCCATGTGTTGAGGTCAGGTATTACAGAGGAAACTGAATATGTATCTGCTGAATAAAAGTATTAAAGAATCTGTGACCCATGACTCTCAAAATGTACACTGACATTTATAAAGGCAGGAACAAGCACAATTTTATTGATTCCTTTGATGACTCATGGGCGAATACTTCAATATATTGTCCATCTTTGGTCATCTCTGAACTGAGGAGGGTGATTAAGAGTTACGCAGATTGGTGGGACTGGATCACAAGTCTGTCTGTGGAACGGCAGCAGATATCCTTTCTTGAAGGACATCAGTGAGCTAGATGAATTTTAATGCCAACCCACTAGGTCCATGCTTTGCAATACAGGCATTCCACACCTCACATAATAGGTGACTTGCACAAAGGTGCACTTGTGTAGGGCAATTAATTTAGTTTAGAGATAGAGCGTGGAAACGGGCACTTCGGCCCACTGAGGCCACACTGACCAGTGATCCCTGCACTGTCCTACACACACTAGGGACAATTTACATTTACATCAGGCCAATTGACCTACAAACCTGTACATCTTTGGAGTGTGGGAGGAAACCGCAGATCTTGGAGAAAACCTACGTAGGTCACGGGGAGAACGAACAGACAAGCATCTGTAGTCAGGATTGAATCCGGTTCTCTGGTGGTGTGAGGCAGTAGCTCTACCGCTACGTCAATGTGCCGCCCTAATTCTTTAAGCTCACTGCTTTATTTTCGAGTTATACATCCCAGTAGTCTCAACAACAGTGCGCTACTGCGTACGCAGCCGTTTCCACAGACCAGTCAGCTGTGCGAGCTCCCACGTGGTTTCCGCGTCAGTGCTCCCACATGGTCTGCACACTTCACTACTTGAATTGAATTCCCTCGGTTACAATTGGTGGGACACGCAGTCCTTTATCTGGATCAATGGTCTAGAACTTGGCCGGTAGTCCATTAACTACGCCTCTATGTTATAAATGGAGCTGTCATCACTGGTCTTGACCTGCGATTGAATGTGGCAGGATTGGGGCAGGGGGCTGTTGTTTTGTGATGACAGAGACACATCGACATCTGGTTGTCATTTTGATCTTCCCGGTGCACAGAGTTCCTGTTAAGCACATAAATTTAAAATTGGATCATGAGTTTCATTAAATTCTCAACCTTGCCAAAATATCCTATTGGAGCTGGAAATGTATGCATCATGCTAGATCCAGGCATGAATTGTTAGATTTTCCTAAATTGATCGATAGGACAGCTATATTTGAGTCCGTCCAGAATATTTAGTTGGACTTTTACTTAAGAAACTTCATTCCATTGAGGTCTTGTCAGTATTGCTTATATTTTCCGCAAAGTATTAAAACTGCCAGTATTTCTCTATATTTCTCTAATTGGAGCTGTCATCAGCTCAAAGAAATGTTTCAATTGTTTTTATATATAGTTCCGGTGTAAAATGTTAAAACAACATTTACAAAGAAAACCCAAAGAAACAATCAGACTCTTGCCTCAGGAGTACTGACTGTGTGCCGAGGAAGTACCTATATAACTGTAGAAAGTCATGCATCCATAATTTATCTTTTCTGACTTCTCCTTCAGCGACTCAATACTTTTGCCAGCGCGAAGGATTGTCGGGAGAATGAGTTTCTGGATGCCGACGGAAACTGCAAGATCTGCAAAGAGTGTGGACCTGGACTGGAACTGACGAAGGTATGCAATTGTGGAGGGAGCCAGTAATCTGTCCACTCTGCAAGGGACACAAAAAAACACTGCAGAAACTGGAAGTCTAAAACAAAGAACAGAAAATGCCAGAAATGCTAACACAGGGTCAGACTGCAAGTGGAGCGAGATAAACAGTGAAAAATTCAGGTCAACTATTTCAAATGTTTGCTGTTATCAATTCTAGTAAAAGGTTATTAGCTTGAACTGTTAACTCTATTTCTGTCTCTGAAGCCTGAATGATGGATACTGAGAGAATCCCTTGGAGGTAACCTTCTGTCTTTTAGTGCTTTGAGCTGAAGAATTCAAAAGCTTTTCTAAGAACTTATAATATAAATTGGTGACACAAGGAAGTTCAGATGCTGGTTTAGAAAAAAAATGACACAAAGTGATGGTGTAACTCAGTGGTCGGATGGCATCATGTTCTCTGACCCAATATAAACTGGTGCCTTGGCAGAATATCCTTGAAACGGCTGGAGGTTTGCCTGTTGTGGAGGTGTTGCAATAGGAATTTCCTTGATGTATTTTGGTGCGTGGCCATATTATAACTCATCTATAAACAAAATGAGGGTTAGCTTTTTCACACAAAGGGTGATGAGTGTATGGAACAAGTTTCCAGAGGCAGTAGTTGAGGCTGGGAGTATCCCCACATTTAAGAAACTGTTAAACAGGTACATGGATAGGATGGGTTTGGAGCGATGTCGGCCAAACGCAGGCAGATTTCACTCGTGTAGCTGGGACATGTTGGCTGGTGTGGGCAAGTTTGGCCAAAAGGTTTCCACTCTATGACTGTACATTATGTGAAACTTGCTTCTCTCCCTCATCAATGGTCCCCTCTATGTACTTAAATGGTGTTGCTGACTTTGCAACCGTTGAACTTGGTGTGTGTGCGCTGGGTTTGAAGGAAATTTGTGCTTCGCAGTTGAAAATTGGGGCACCGATTGGAGCACTTGGCTGCGAAAAAGGTTAAAATGCACATATGTTTACTTGTATCGCAAACTTACTCGCGGCTAAGGAGCTAAATACCTGCCGATAATGTAAATTGGTGACACAAGGAACTGCAGTTGCTAGTTTAGAAAAAAATGATATAAAGTACTGGAGTAGCTTAGCGGGTCAGGCAGCGGCTAGGTGTTTGCTGTGTTATGGAGGTGCTGCAATGATAATTTTCTTGAACCATTTTGGCGTGTTGCCATGTTGTAGAGATGCTGGATGAACATCTTGAGGAGAGAAAGCATTGACTTGACCAGTGGGATCATGTGAAGCAGGGGCCACCTGATTGTAGATCCTCACAGAAAGGTGTTGCTGACTTTGCAACTATTGAATCTGTGCTCTGTGGGGATGTTTTGGATTATTGCATGTATTGCCAGACCCAGATGCAACTTGCAAATATTAACTTGACACTTGCTTCTGTTTTACAATAGTGCAAATGGCCTGATGGTGTCTGCAGCACATTTGGAAGGATTATGGCTTGAGCACCAAAGGATTGCCTCTGTGTTTCAATTGGGATGCTGTGCTTATTGAGAGCCTGAGCCCAGGAAGAAAGGGCCTTCCTTTCTCTCTATGTTGATGTGCAATGAATGCAAAATATGTCCAATCATCCTAGAAGGATGGAATCCAACCAGAAGCCTGGTTCTAATCAACACTTCTTCGATTGCTGCCTTCTCTGTGAGAGTGTGGATTCCCCCAAGTTTCAGATCTTCTGATTTGCTTACCAAGTTTACTTTAGGAAAAACTTTTCTTTAGGGAGTCACAGCGGTGCATTGGCAGAGTTGCTGCCTTACAGCGCCAGAGACCTGGGGTCAATCCTGATCTCGGGTGCTATCTGCATGGAATGTGTACATTCTCCCTGTGACTGTGTGGGTTTTATTTGGGTGCTCTGTTTCCTCCCAAAACATGTAGGTTTGTAGGTTAATTGACTTTGGTAAAAATAGTAATTGGCCCTAGTGTGAAGGATTGTGCTGGTGTATAAGGTGATCGATGGTCGACGTTGACTTGGTGGGTCGAAGGGCCTATTTCTACTCTGTATATCTAAACTAAACTCTCAGAGGCCTCGGTGAGGGTGCAGAAAAGATTTATTACAATTATTCCAGGGAAGAAGGACTTATTTATGTAGTTAGATTGGAAAAAGTTGGCTTATTCTCCATCGAACAGAGGTAGGAAGCAGATCGAACCAAGGGATTTAAAGTCATGACGAGTCAAGCGAGATTGGGAGAAAACAGAAGGATCAAAAACCAGAGGATACAGAATGAATGCAATCGGCAAAGGAACCATAAAATATATGAGATTCAACTTTTTTGATGCAATGAGCACTTGGGATATAGAAAGATGTAACTCAGCGGGTCAAGCAGCATCTCTGGAGAACATGGGATTGGTGACATTTTGGGTCAGGACCCCTCGTCAGAACTAGTCTGAAGAAGATTCTTAAACTGAAACCTATCCATGTTCTGCAGGGATGCTGCCTGAGCTGCTGAGTTACTCCAGTATTTGGTGTCTTCCTAGCATCTGCAGTTCCTTGTTTCCTAGGATGTGGAAGACACTGGGAGGGAGTGTAGGGGAGCTGATGCATTTCTGGAGTTCAAAAATGGATAAGTATTCGAAAAGAGAAACAAAAATTGCAGGGTTCCGAGGCGAGTGTGGGGAGTGGGACAAGTGCAGAGCCAACACGGGCGGTTAGCAAAGGTTTTGAGGGACGTGGGTCAAACACAGATAGATTGGTCTAGCTTAAGTTGCGCATCTTGGTCTCCATGAACAAGTTGAGGGATGGCCCTGTCAACTTGCTATATGACCTTGACCCATGTTGTAATCTTTCCATGATTGTCGACCTATTGTTGCAGGAGTGCGGTTTTGGAGTTGGTGCTGATGCTGAGTGCCTGCCCTGCAGACCCAACAGGTACAAGGATGCTTGGGGACCACAGAAATGCAAGCGGTGTCTCGTTTGCCCCCTGGTGAATCGGTTTCGGGAAATGAATTGCACCGTGTCTAGCAATGCTGTGTGCGGGAAATGCTTGCCAGGGTAAGTGTGAGCACAGAGACTATCTATCATGCCATTCCGTGAAATTCATGTTGCCTGGGTCACTAATGTTGGCAAAACATTTCTCAAAAGTAGATATTAAGAGTTCAAGACCAGGATGTTCTAGTGAGGGTTTCTCATGCTTGGGGCTTCATCAATGAAAAACAACACTGACCTGCTCCACATTATTCATGTGACCAACCTGAACTCACTATCTACAATGTCCTCCTTGATGAATAAAGATAAGGAAGTATCCATTTTGGACCTTGTCCACTCTAACTCCACACATAGATTATTCATTTGGGGGTTACACAAAAAGCTGGAGAAACTCAGCGGGTGCAGCAGCATCTAAGAAGTGAAGGAGATAGGCGACATTTCGGGTCGAGACCCTTCTTCAGATTATTCATTTGGTGTCTAAAGGGCCTGTCCCACTTTCACAACTTAATTCACGACCTTTTTTACTCATGGACATTTTTCATCATGCTAGAAAAATGCCCCGACCTACTTAATGCCATGACTACCTACGACTAGCATCACAGCCTGCTACGACCTACCTACCTACGACCTCCTACGACCTTGTGACGACCATGCTGCGAGTATAAGTCAAGGACAAACTCGGCAGAGGTCATGAAAGTGGAACAGGCCCTTAAGGAGACCCAGTCATTCCCTGGTTACCCTCTTTTTCCTGATTTTCCTTAATCTTACCTACGAAGGACATTTTGTGTCTCTTTGCCCTTCAAAATTCTTTAAGTTCTCCAATACACTCTACTTTCCGCAAAAGATTCCCTTGATCCTCGTTAGCTTTGTGCACCATACAATTGTATTTTCTTCCCGATTGCCATCTTTGGGGCCCTGGGTCAGTCGGGTCGATTAAACTCTGTGCAAAAAGAAATTATTAACTTTACAGATTTAATAGCCTGACGTCGCCTACTCCTACAGTGGAAATCTCCTAACCCACCCTCTGTGTCACAGCGGCTCAAAGATGTATTGATTTTTCTTAACTTGAGAAAATTAAATATCCAGTGAGGGGATGTTCTGATATTTTTTTTCCATAAATGGCAACCTTTTTTTTATCATATTTTACAGACTTGCAGGTTCTGCCAGACTAAGGGCTGGTTTGTTAAATGTTGTTATGCACACTTAATTAGCCAGGGTGGGGTGTGTGACTGATGGTATGGTTGTATTATATAAATATTATTATTTTTTTAATATTTATTTTATGTTTCTGTATATTTTTGTTTTTTTCCTTGTATTATTTGTGTTCTTATTAACATGTCCCTTTTTTGTGTTGATTTATTTAAAATGAAAAAATAAAAATAAAATATATATCTTTTCTTCCTGAGAACCTTCAACATCCATCATCGTTCAGTGTTCTCTGACCTTACCAGCTTTGCCTTTCGCCCTAATTCAAACTGTGTGATGGTAGATGTTGAGATATTTCCATTCGTGGGAGAGGCATGAACAAAGGGTTTTGCTACAAAATAAGCAGCAGGTCATTTAAAAGTGAGGTGTAGGAATGTCTTCTCTCCCTGAAATATTATGTTCTGGAGAGTGATAGAGGCTAGATCATTAGATATATTTAAAAGATTGAGGAATTGTGAAAATGTGAAATGAGTTGAGGTCAGCATAGATTGAGATTTTAGAGATACAGTGAGGAAACGGGCATTTCAGACCACTGAACCTGTGCTGACCAGTGACGACCCCGTAAACTTGCACTATCCTAACCACTAGGGACAATTTACAACGTTACCAAGCCCAGTTAACCAACAAACCTGTATGCCTTTGGATTGTGGGAGGAAATCAAAGCACCTGGAGAAAACAGTCGCAGGGAGAACATACAAACTCTGTACAGACAGCACCCGTAGTCAGGATTGAAGCTGTGTCTGGAAGGCAGCAAATCTACAGGTGTGCCGCCATATTAAATGGCAGGCAGGCTTGAAGGGCAGAGTGGCCCAGTCCTGTTCCTATTTATTGATGCCCTTGTGTTTTCCTTGAAGTGTAAGAGGTGTAGAGGTTTACAACATCATAAAAGGCAGTGAGTGGGTGGATAATCAGAATTTTTTCTCATGCTAGTGATATCAAAAACAAAGGTTTAAGGAATGAAAATTAGTTTTAAAGGGGATAAGAGGAGATATATTTTAACACAGATGAATTGATAACTGGAACTTAGTCAGCATGGACATGGTGGGCTGAAGGGACTATTTCTGTGTTTGCTACGATTCTGAGGATTATATGCATTAAAATATCATTATATTATTAGGAACAAAATTACAGATAACAAATAGAAGATGTACACATTGTGATCAGGCAGTGAATTTCATCGAGTGTTTATGCACATTGGATGTGATCAATCTTTACTCAAAGCCTGTTGCAAGACAGCTATTGCACGGGATATTTATGTTGATGGTTATCCTGGTGTGGAATGTCTTTCCTGTAGGACTCTATCTTTGGACACGCAGTCTGTGTTCAGTTCTTTCCCAGGATCAGGTTTCTACTGGGTACTCCTGGCTGTGGATCAGCTGGAGTACAAATGTGCTTGTGAGATTGATGCCTGGCAAAATCGTAAATGTTTTTTTATCGGAGCTGCTTTTAGATTGCCGGGTTGGTATCATGTAGTCATAATTCCTCTTGTGTTTTCTTCTGCAGTCCTTTTTTGATATAGGGCTTCTGAAGGTTTCTCAATAAAACTTTGTCTTAAAGGACAGAAGCACAAGGTAGAAGGGAGATAAGAAAGACAAACCTGAAAGGTTTGTGCCTTAATGCGAGGAGCATTCGTAAGAAGGTGGATGAATTGAATGCGCAGTTAGTAGTTAAGGAATATGATATAGTTGGAATTACGGAGACATGATTCCAGGGTGAAAAAGGCTGGAGCTAAACATGTAGGGGTATTTGAGATTCAGGAAGGATAGACAGAAAGGAAGAGAAGGTGGGGTGAAATTGCTGGTTAGAACTGCAAAATAGCCAAGTGCAGAAAACGCTTGTTGGAGTTGTATACAGACCACCAAACAGCAGTATGGAGGTTGGGGACAGCATCAAGCATGAAATTAGGGATGCATGTAGCAAAGGTACAGCGGTTATCATGGGTGACTTTAATCTACATATAGATTGAGCCAACCAAATTGGTAACAGTGCTGAGGAGGAGGATTTCCTGGAATGTATATGGGATGGTTTTATAAACCAATATGTAGAGGAACCGACTAGATGGCAGGCCATCCTAGACTGGGTATTGTGTAACGAGGAAGGATTAGTTACCGATCGTGTGCAAGGCCCCTTGGGCAACAGTGACAAAAATAGGGTGGAATTTTGCGTTAGGATGGTGAGTGACGCAGTTAATTCAGAGACTAGGGTCCTGAACTTAAAGAAAGGAAACTTTGAAGGTATGAGACGGAATTGGCTCGGGCAGACGGGCAAATTATACTTAAAGGGTTGACGGTGGAGATGCAACGGCAAAGATTTAAAGACCGCATGGATGAACTTCAAAAATTGTTCATCCCTGTCTGGCAAAAAAAAAAACAAACTGGGAAGGCAGCTCAACTGTGGCTAATGAGGGAAATCAAGGATAGTGTTAAATCCAGGGAAAAGGCATATAAATTGGCCAGAGGAAATGGCAAACTAGAGGACTGGGAGAAATTTAAAACTCAACAGCGGGAGACAAAGGTGTTAATTAAGAGGGGAAAAAAGAGCATGAAAGAAAGCTTGCGGGGAATATAAAAACTGACTAAAAGCTTCCGTAGATATGTAAAAAGGAAAAGCTCAGTGACGACAAATGTAGGTCCCTTACAGTCAGACAGGTGAATTTATAATGGGGAAACAAGGATATGGCAGAACAGTTAAACGAGTACTTTGGTTCTGCTTCACTAAGGAAGACAGAACCAATCTATGGGGAAAAAGCAGGAATGGGATACTGATTTTAGATAATCAGCCATGATCATATTGAATGGCGGTGCTGGCTCAAAGGACCGAATGGCCTCCTCCTGCACTATTTTTCTATGTTTCTGTCTTTTTTCTTGCAGATTCTACAGGAAGACCCGACTTGGAGGAATACTGGACATGGAGTGTATTCCCTGCAGTGATCCAGTGGGTCCCAATCAATCCCAGTGTAAGTGCCAGCTCCTTTCAACATTTTATACAGGGCTGAGAATGTGCACAGTCCTCAGTGTTTAGTTTAGAGATACAGTGCGGAAACAGGCCCTTCGGCCCTCCAATACCTCCAAGTCCGCATCGATCAGCGATACCCTCACACTAACGCTGCCCTACACACACTAGGGACAATTTTTAATTTATACCAAGCCAATTAACCTAAAAACCTGTACGTCTTTGGAGCGTGGGAGAAAACAAGGATCTTGGAGAAAACCCATGCAGGTCATGGAGAGAACGTACAAACTCCATACCGACATTCATCCGCAGTCAGGATTGAACCCATATCTCTGGCTTTGTAAGGCAGTAGCTCTACCACTGCACCACCATGCTGCCCGGGATTACCCGTTCATATTAGTTCTATGTTATCCTGCTTTCTCATCCTCTCCTTTCACACTCTGGGCAATTTACAGAGGCCAATTAACCTACAAACCTGCTCATCTTTTGGGATGTGGGAGGAAACTGGAGCACCCGCAGGAAACCCATACAGTCACAGGGAGAATATGCAAGTTCCACACAGAGTGCTGACAAAATCAGGCAACTCTTTGCGTGCTGGTGCTAGAAATGAATCTGCTATCATTCATTATAATTGCTCCTCTCTTTTAAAGCGTAACTTCCCTTTATCTGAAAACTGAAGACGGTGACCGGCTTGACTTTTTGCTGACTGGATAGCACGCAACAAAAAGCCTTTTCACTTTACACATGACAATAATAAACTAAACTAAGCTAGCCAGCGCCCGAAGTCAGGATCGAACCCGGGTCTCTGATGTACGAGGCAGCAGCGCTACCAGCTGCGCTACTGGGCTGCACTTTAAAGGAGTAAGCAAGTGGTTGGCACCTGGTATTTCCAGGAATTCTCCCATCCAGGTACTGAGCAAACCTCAGCCTGCTGAACTTCCGGTATCATGTTATGAAGCAATGTGTTGTCCTTGATAGAGGCTAGAGGAGTAATTGGTTGTCAGCCCTTACAGTAGATATATCTATGCTTTCAGTTCACCTGCACATGTTGTCACCATTGCTCATTTAACAATCCCATATAAAATGGGTTGTGATCTGATCACCGATATTTTCATACCTTAGCATTGGCTGGTGGACCTGCTGCCTCGCCATGCCAGAGACTCGGATTCAAGCCTGACTCGGGTGCTGTCTATGTGGAATTTGTACGTTCTCCCTGTTTCCACATGTGTTTGCTCCGGTTTCCTTCCACAACCCAATGACGTGCGGAGTTGTAGATTAACTGTAAATTGCCCACAATATGTAGGGAGTGGATGAGAAAGTGGGATAACATAGAACTGGCGAGAACAGGTGGTTGGTGTGGGCTCAGTGGGCTGAAGAGCTTGTTACCATGGTGTATCTTTATGCTTAACTCTTAACTTGGTACATGAGTATGACCAAGTCATATACAAGTAGAACATGTAGCGCAGAGAATAAAATATCAGAGTGCAGAAAAAAGTGTGTCAGCATTATAGTCAAATGTTTTATTGTCATATGTCCCAGGTAGAACAATGAAATTCTTACTTGCAGCAGCACAACAGAATATGTAATCATAGTACACTGTAAACAATATAATAATGAGAGTAAAAAAAAGTTATGTGTGTATATGTATATACGCACGTAGAAATAAATATATAAATAAAATAATGTTACAGTTGCAGAGAAAGTGCTGATAAAAGGTGCAAGGTCCACAATGAGGTAGATTGGAACATCGGGACTGCGGCCTGCATAAATTGTCAAAGAAAGTGGAGGAAAGGAAAGAAAAGGAATTAATGTGCTCCTGTGTGGCTGGCCGTAGTATCAAGACTTCAGACGAGACTTGGCAGCCATGCCCGGTGGCATCATCTGCTGGGAGACATAGTCTGGATTATAGAGCAGTGGAACACTGGATCAGAGTCTACAGTTGCCCACTACCCATCTGCCTTCTGATGTCAATCCTTATTTTAGGGAAGTGTGCAGCACAGGTCAGGTCGTGACCCTCCAGGCTGGAGCTGAAAATCGCTATCATGTGTTTCGCCAATGCCTATTAATAGAAAGGTATTGGCAGAGGCCTGGGAACAGGTTGTACAGTCGCTCTCCCAGCCAGAGATAATATGTGACCGTGGAAGAGAAAAAAATATATATGTAAAGCAGATAATACCCAGACAGACAGCAAATATTTAAGGTTGTTATAATTGAGGATCATTTTTGCCAAAATTGAAGCTTTAGTTTTTTTTAGTTTAGAGAAACAGCACGGAAACAGGCCCTTCTGCCCACCGAGTCCGCGCTGACCAACGATTCCCGCACGTTAATACTGTCCTACACCCACTAGCCAATTTACCTACTTATCTGTGCTTCTTAATGGAGTGCGGGAGGAAACTGAGGTTTTCTGAGAAAATCCATGCAGGTCATGGGGAGAACGTACAAACTCCGTACAGACAGCACCCATAGTCGGGATAGAACCCAGGTCCCCTGTGCTGCATTCGCTGTAAGGCAGCAATTTACCGTTGCGCCACTGTGATCGTGTTGGGATCATGTTGCTTTTGAACCATATTCTCTGGGTGCAGAAATTCCAGTGCACTGCTAGGGGTGGAGTGGAAGGGTTTGTTATGAAGGGATAATGACAGCTTTGCTGCATAGTTTTGCTTGGGAAGGTGAGACCCGGGTTCGATCCTGACTACAGGTGCTGCCTGTACAGAGTTTGTATCTTCTCCCCGTGGCTGCTTGGGTTTTCACCGAGATCTTCGGTTTCCTCCCACACTAAAGACCTACAGATTTGTAGGTTAATTGGCTTGGTACAAGTGTAAATTGATCCTAGTGTGTGCAGGATGGTGTTAATGTGCAGGGGTTACTGGTCGGTGCGGACTCGGTACTGTATCTCAAAACTAAACTAAAGGACACGAATCTGGGAGATGGGGCCTGCCTGACAATGAGAGATGAGGGTCAGGAGTGGTCATAGGGCAGTGGTTACTCAGACCTTTCAGTGGCTCTTTATCATTACATGTACAGATAGAAATACTGTGAAATTATTTTTTTGCCATTCCTAAACACGTCCCCGATTAATTCAAAGTGTACACAAATACACTTTGTACTAATGCAAACCTCACCTCTCTCGGATGACTCGGAAAACCATCCTCCTGCACTATTTCATTTTCTCATTCCTTCTGCCTCCACAATGTGATGCTGAGACTAGCCCAGAGATACCTACCTTTTCAGGTTCTTATCTTCTAACTGCCTATGGTTCAGCGTGCAGGATCTCATCCCACCTTTCTCCTGCATGGTTGGTACCACCATGTATCATACCATGGCCATTTATCCTCTCCTTCCACAAGGCCAGCAAATGCACCCTGCCATTCTTGCCTCAGCACCAGAAAGTGAACACACTGTCCCAGAGGCAGGGTTGTAGCAATAAACACCTATTGGTTCCCTTGAGACTTGAGATTTGTTTCAAAGTGATACTCCCACTCTTCTTTCTCCCCACCTGTGCAGCACAACCACCTGTGGCGCTACAGACTTGGCACCATCTGGTGCTTACAAATGGCTTCCGAGGATTCACTCTCCTCGGAAGCCATCTCCCTCAATAAGGCCAAGAACAGAATATCTATTTGAGAGGGGGGAGGGGGATGTACTGTGATCCTTTATTTGTCACATGTGCTGAGGTACAGTGGAATTCATTTTTGCATACAGTTCAGTACAAGTGACAAGATACATATGAGCACTTAGATACAGTTTAGATCAGCATCTCAACTACAGTACACAATTTTCAAACAGAGAGTGGTGAATCTATGGAATTCTCTGCCACAGAAAGTAGTTGAGGCCAGTTTGTTGGCTATATTTAAGAGGGAGTTAGATGTGGCCCTTGTGGCTAAAGGGATCAGGGGGTATGGAGAGAAGGCAGGTACAGGATACTGAGTTGGATGATCAGCCATGATCATATTGAATGGCGGTGCAGGCTCGAAGGGCCAAATGGCCTACTCCTGCACCTATTTTCTATGTTTCTATGTCTACATGTGTATAGCAGTAACACAGACAGTATACAGAGTCACTAGTTTGGCGCCATTTTCAAGCCCCAGTTGTTATAACTGCAGGGTTCTTGATCTGACCATGAAGGCCTGTTGTCCTGGCGGCGTTTCAGGGTCGGACTGGCTAAGCGTAGTTGTTGGGGTCCTCCGCCCCTCCATGGGATGTCCTACACTCTGCTAACGTCTGCTCTGCCCTGCGGTCTCCTGTTCCATAAGGTCATAACTAATAGTAGAATTAGGCCATTCGACCCATCGAGTCTACTCCACCATTCAATCATGTCTGATCTATCTCTCACTCCTAACCCAGTTCTCCTGCCTTCTCCCTACAACCTCTGACACCCGTACAAATCAAAGTACATGGGAGAAGTTCCCTTTCTCAACTACCTCTCCAGAAGTGACATCATTGAAGACCTGAGCAGCACAGCTGCCTTTGATCATCCATTGATTCCAGCTCTAAAGCATAGACACTGCAACTGCAACCGAAAACTCTTCCCGCATGCATGTTCACCCTGGACATTAGAAGCATCCCTGGCTTACAGTGTTGCACAGAGAGCATTCAGGACTGTGCTGCAGTAACTTCCCTTTTATTTCTTCCTTTTCTCTAAATTAAAGTGGACTATTTAAACGCTGGTAGTACTTTCTTCAATCAAGAATCTTTTAACTATCAAGCCTTTGTAATATGGGAGATACTTATCTGATGCTGTTTACCAACTAAGGTGCCTCCCTTTCTACTTATAATTATTTGCAGCCTGGCATCCACCCTGGAACTCCAGGTGCAGTCACGGGCAAGGTTTAGTTGAGTTTAAAGATACAACATGGAACCAGACACTTCAGCCCACCGAGTCCACACTGACCATTGATCACCATTCACACCAGCTCTAGTATTCCAACTTTCTCATCCACTCCCTGCACACCAGAAGCAATTTCCAGAAGCCAATTAACCTACAAACCCGCATGTCTTTAGGATGTGGGGGGAAACCGGAGCACCCGGATGAAAACCATGTGGTCAGAGGGAGCAGGTGTAAACTCTTCACAGACGGCACCCGAGGCCAGGATCGACCCGGGATCTCTGTCGCTGTGAGGCAGTGGCTCTACCAGCTGTGCCACTGTGTCATTCATCTGCTGTGTAGATTCGTTAAGCATTCTCTACGCTTTATTACCCCACCACCATCTTATTCAATTCCCTCACTTCCCATTTCCCACACTCGGTGCAAAGCTGCAGTCGATTTTGAGTTTGATTCTTCGAGCTTCTGTCCCCACTGTTTTTAAATGCTTGGTTGTGGTTTATTATTTTCATGCGTACCACAGTACAATGAAAAACATTTTGGGCCTCTGCTCTGAATTTTCCATATAGCACAATAGGAAAATGGCAGTGCATGGAAAATGGGAAATTTGTTTTGTCAATTGCATGACCACGAAAATAATGCATTGTGCAAATTAATTCTTAAACAATGGAAATTCATGCCATGACATGAGCCAGTGAGCCTCTGTATCCATGAAAGACTAAAATATCCTGTTTCCCAGCTTTTATGATATGACACCCATCAAGTGCACCTTGCAGGTATATTTTAACTGGGAAGAGAAACTGCCTCCAAATACCTGTTAATACTTGAATGAAACTGTGTTCTCTCTAATCCTTTAAGGAGAAAGAATGGTGTCAAAACTTGAGTGACATTATAGAAAGCGCAATGCATTATATTCATTATCAGCAGGTCTGTCGAGGATGATTTGTGGTGTGTTGTGCTGGCTCACATAGAAATAATGATCAAATCATAATAAAGGTTAGTTCACTGCATAATCATGCACTGTGTTCTACCTTGCTGCTGTTTACTGAAGCTTACCAGTTCCTAACAAAAACACAAAACACTTTGGACGCAGCTTCTGTGAGTTTTTTTGTTTTTCGCTCCAGAACTTGTTTGTGTGACTCAGGCTGTCAGGAAGAATATTCATGTGACCTCGTGCATGTTTACATGATGTTTCCAGCATGAAATTGTGGGCATAATGAGAGCTCTGCTGTTCTTAGACTATAATATCAATTTTACTTCGGAGTCACGTGAGTGACTACGTGAAGACCCCGCCAGCACGCATGTGCGACATATCGTCGTACGCATGCGGAAGCGACGGTCGGGAGGAGCGGGGCTCCTCCAGCGTGAGTTTAAAAAAGCTCACGCCAGGTAAGTCTCACCGAAGGAGTGAGTCGACCATAATGGAAGGGAGAAAGAGTAAGAGAGCGGCGGCCAAATCAGCGGCTAAGGACAGCAGCCAGCGGAGAACCGCTTCTCCAGAGCTTCAGGTTCCACCTGCAGCTCCCGACTTTTCGGACTTTGAGACCGTTGGTACGCCACGGTCGGGGAAAACTACCCGGAAGTCGGCCGGGGCGGACTCAGCGGAGTCCGGTCCCGAGGGCACCCCGCTCGCTGGTAGCGACGGAGGTCGCCTTGACCGCATTGAGCGGCTGATGGAGCAGATGCTCCAGCGTGACCTGTTACAGCAGGGGCAGGTTCACAGTGGGACCCCTAGTAGGCCCACGGCAAGTTCCTTTCGAGGACTGCCCAATGTATCCCCTTCTATACAGGGGAGCATTGAGGGTCAGAACTGGGCTGACCCAGAAGAGGGAGAGTTGGCTGAAGCACCTGCAGCGTCAGGGGTGTGTGAAGATTATATGGATGTGGTGAGCAAACATGCCATGCCCCACCAGAAGGGCCTACCCATCCACCCCAAGCTGGCTGCCAGCATTGATTATATGGCCACCAACCAACTTCAGGAACAGGCCATCAATGCCACAGCAGATAAATATTTGGCGCCAGAAAATTGCAAATCGTTAAATGTGCCCGCGGTGAACAACCCGATATGGGGGAACATGAGCCCCTCGAGTAGAGGGCAGGAGATGAAACTTCAGAAGATCCTGAAGCTCCTTACCGCAGGGATTACTGCAGTAGCCAGAACAGCAGTGGGAGTGGATATGCCGCAAGAGCTGCAAGATGCTTTCGCCTTACTGTGCAATACACAGTATGAAATTAACAATTTCAGGAAAAGCATTATAAAGCCGGCGCTTAACCCCAAGTTCGCGGGGTTATGCAAGCCTGGGAAGACGCAGCCTCCAAGCCTGTTATTCGGGGAAGATCTCCCCAAACAGGTAAAAGATCTTGACGAAGAGGCTAAGGCTTTGGGCCTTATTAAAGTACCTGGGTACACTAAGCCTCATCACCCACACAGAACGCACCCCTACGCACCCACCGGGCAGAGTTACCCTAACAGGTCTGCCGGTGGTGAAAGCTCGAAGGCCGGCATACCTGCACAGCGGTCTTTCTTAGGCCAAGGCCCAGGCCGGCCTCCTTGGAAGATGCGCCACTCCCAGAACACCTACAACCAGCCGAGGAAGCAAGGGCAGAAACCTCCACACCGGCAGTAACCATGGAGGTAGGTGGGTCTGGGATCCCCAAGAACACTACTGACCTAAATTCACTCTGCATAGGGGGCAGGTTGCACATGTTCCTCGAGAATTGGCTCACTTTTACCTCTGATCCTTATATACTCAGGAGTATTCAGGGCTACAAAATTGAATTTATTCACGAACTCCCTACCCCGGTACAGCATGCGCCTAGTCGGAAATTCATCCTTTCTCATAGAGATAAGGCAGCAGGGCATGCTGAACTACAGAGGTTAATAGAAAAAGGGGTATTTGAAAAGGCCTTTAAAGAACCTCAGGAGTTCGTGTCTAATATATTCACTAAAAACAAAAAAGATGGCGGGTGCCGCATCATCATAGATTTGACCGACCTGAATACTTCTGTCCAGTATATTCATTTTAAAATGGACACCTTCGACACTGCTACTCAGCTTGTAGCCAATAGGTACTACATGGCATGCGTTGACCTTAAAGATGCATACTATTCAGTACCCATACACAAGGATCATAGGAAATACTTAAAATTTATCTGGATGGGACAATTATGGCAATATAAAGCTTTGCCTAATGGGCTATCGTCAGCACCCAGATTGTTTACCAAGATATTGAAACCAGCTTTGGCCTATTTAAGGAAACAGAATCATACTGTTATGGCCTATCTTGATGACATCCTCATAGTGGGGGAGAATTTGGAAATGGCTACTTTGGCAGTCACAGCCACGAAACATATTTTTCAGATACTGGGGTTTACGATACATCCAGATAAATCAATATTGGAACCCTCTACCACCATGAAATATTTGGGGTTCATTATTGACTTAGTGCAAATGTCTGTCACGTTACCACCAAGCAAGGTGGAAGACCTGATAGAGGCTTGCAGGAGCCTCTTTGGCATTAAGGTCCCATCCATTCGGCAGGTGGCCAGGGTGATTGGGAAGATAGTAGCTGCATTTCCTGCAGCACAATATGGGCCCTTACATTACCAAAATTTACAAAGAGCAAAAATTACGGCGCTCAAAAATCATGCTGGCCATTTTGATAGGCCCATGAAAATTCCAGAAAAGGCAAAAGCTGAACTATATTGGTGGATGGGTAATGCCCAAAATTGTTCCAAACCCATGACTATCGCCAATCCCTCGATCACCTTACAAACGGATGCCAGTGCCAAAGGGTGGGGAGCTACTAACACTACCTCTAGCTGTGGAGGTAGATGGAGTGCACCAGAGTTAACCCTATTTAAAAACTTAGGGATTAACTATTCAGAAATGCTCGCAGCATTTCACGGACTTAAAGCATACTGCACTAACATGCACAAAGTTCATGTTAGACTACAGATTGACAACACCACGGTGGTAGCCTATATTAACCACATGGGCGGTGTAAAGTCGATATCGTGTGATGAATTGGCCAACAATATCTGGCACTGGTGTCTGCAAAGAGGAATTTGGATCTCTGCAACTTACCTACCAGGTAAACTAAACACAGTGGCAGACACCAGATCACGGAAATTCAACGACAACATAGAATGGATGTTGGATCGGAAAGTGTTTACAGATATTGTAGAACGTTATGGGACACCAGATATCGACCTTTTCGCGTCCAGGCTAAATCACCAACTACCAACGTATGTTGCTTGGGAGCCAGACCCGGGGGCGGTAGCGATGGATGCTTTCTCGCTACACTGGGGGGATTTGTTTTTCTACGCTTTCCCCCCTTTCTGCCTCATCAGTCGGGTCTTGCAAAAAATCAGGCAAGACTCCGCATCGGGTATCTTGGTAGTGCCCGACTGGCCTACTCAACCATGGTTCCCTCTGGTACAAAAGATGGCCACAGAACCCTGTGTCAGGGTGAATAAAAGACCAAGCCTGCTTGTTCATCCTGTTACAGGAGAAAGTCATCCATGTCATGATCGTATGGATTTGTTAATTTGCAGACTTTAAAACGGCCACTTCATGGACTCGGACTCTCCAACAGGACCATTGATACTATCACGGGAGCCTGCAGAGAGTCCACAAGGAAGCAGTACTTGACCTACATCAGGAAGTGGGAAAGATTCTGCGTGACTACTAAAACTACATACGAAACCGCCACCATCACGGAAGTGCTGGAGTTTCTGACTACCCTTCATTACGATGAGGGTTTAAGCTACAGCGCCATTAACTGTGCCAGGAGTGCCCTATCGTCTTACTTGGGCAAGGGGAGTGACCAATTGGGAATTGGGTCACATCCCCTGGTATCCAAATTTATGCGGGGAATATTTAATTCTAATCCCCCCAGGCCCAGATATAGCCATACCTGGGACATCAGCACGGTATTGACGATGCTGCGAGGATGGACACCGAACACGGGACTCCCTTTGGCCAAATTAACCTACAAAATGGTCATGATAATGGCACTGATCACGGCGCAACGGGTCCAGTCCCTGCACAAACTCAGTCTGGATGCCATGGCAATTACCAGTGGGAAGATCACATTCCAGGTGCAGGGACTATTGAAGCAAGATCGACCCGGAGTGTCTGGACATACTTTGGAGTTCCTGGGTTACCCAGCGGACACTCGTCTTTGTATCGTTACATTGATTCTGCGATACATTTCAGTCACTAAAGATCTAAGGGGCACGGAAACAGCTTTGCTTGTCAGTCACAAGAAGCCTCATCACAGGGTCACGGTGCAAACCATTTCCAGATGGTTAAGGGTGGTACTGGATGCGGCGGGGGTGGATACTAATGTGTATAAATCTCACTCCACCAGGGCAGCATCCACCTCGGCGGCTAGAAGGATGGAGGTACCACTGGATCACATCCTGGCCACAGCGGGTTGGAACAATGAGAGAACCTTCCACCGCTTTTATAACCAACCCGTGACCTCCCCTGACAATTATGCAGGGAGGATCTTAAGTGCTGCCAGTTAAATAACCCTTTTGGGACACAATATTGTGTTTGGTATGAATAAATACCTGTTTTGTTTTTCAGCCAGTGTCTTGTCTGAATCACGTCCATCCTCTTATCCCAGCTTTAGCGGTGTGTGAGCATGGAGCTTCCAGGGCATGAAATCACAGAGCTTTGAAATCTTCACGTAGTCACTCACGTGACTCCGAAGTAAAATAGTAAGATTAAACGAGAACTTACCAGTTTGAAGTTTGATCTTTATTTTATGAGGAGTTACGATGAGGGATTACGTGCCCTCCGCTCCCAACCCTCTATTATAAAGATCACCTGGTATGAAAGTTCTCTTTTTTCTCTTACTATGTCAGTCATTGAGACTGTTTTTTGTTCTGTGATTTCACACCACTGCTTTGAAGAATGTCGCGCATGCGTGCTGGCGGGGTCTTCACGTAATCCCTCATCGTAACTCCTCATAAAATAAAGATCAAACTTCAAACTGGTAAGTTCTCGTTTAATCTTACTATTACAGTTCTTTTTACATGCTGTCAGCTGTTCTTCATTTTCTCTTGCATTAATTTTAGGTTCTGGTTTTGAGATCCTGTTTGAGATTTGAGCATGAAATCCCAGGTTCACACTCGGGGAATGCTGCATAAGATCATGTGATAGGAGCAGAATTAGGCCATTCGGCCCATCAAATCTACTCCGCCATTCAATCTTGGCTAATCTATCTCCCCCTCCTAACCCCATTCTCCTGCCTTCTCCCCTTAACCTGTGACATCTGTACTAATCAAAAATCTATCTCTCTCTGCCTTAAATATATCCACTAGCTTGGCCTCCACAGCCTTCTGTTGCAAAGAATTCCACCAATATGGTAGGACATATTTTTGGTAGGTGGGGGAGGTTAGCTGATAAACTGATTCCTTGTCAGTTCTCGCTGGTAAACGTAAAGTAGCCTAGTGTTATTTCTAAGAAAAAATGTTATCTGTGTTGAGGCCAGTATTTAACTCCTCACTGTGAGTTAAGGACTGCACAGTGGCGCAATGGTAGTGATACTACCTGCAGCGTCAGAGACCCGGGTTTAATCCTGATTATGGGCGACGTCAGCATGGAGTTTGTATGTTCTCCCTGTGTCCATGTTGGTTTTCTTTAGGTTCTCTGATTTCCTTCCCCACTCCAAAGATGTGCAAGTTTCACATGTTAATTGGCCTCGAAAATCACCCCTCATGTGTAGGAATGGTTGGGGTAAAAATTGTAAAATGGCCATAGTGTAGGATAGAGCTAGTGTATGGGGATTGTTGGTCAGTGCAGACTCGGAGGGGCAAAGGGCTTGTTTCTGTGCTGTATCTCTGAACTAATCTAAAAAAACTAAACTAAACACTGTCATTTCTGAGACTCGTACTTCAGTTGCAAAAGCTCCAGTCTCATGAACTTTACCCGTGTACCACTAGAGATCCTGTTAATCCTGGCTAAATTGGAGCAGCCATGGTATTAAAATTGAGTAAGGGCTGATGTACTGCTAGGCCATTTTGGTCAAGTTAAATGTGCCTTTGCTGAACTGACAAAAACTGCTGAAAGGTGCAGTTTGTCTGTGCCCTAGATAAGAGCTGCATAGAAAGAATGGCACATCTGCAGAAGTCTTACAAGGAGGTGTAAAATGCATTGAACTGGTTGGGTCAATGCAAACCAGATATACATAGTTTAAATAATGTTGCAAAGCCTTATTTGTATAGTTGTTGATTGGTTGAAATGTTAAGCTTTGTCTGGGTTGCCTGAATCTCAGGGCGCATTATTCATCTGTGTTAGCTTCTTTCTAGAAGCTCTTTTCAAATACAATGTATTAGTTACTATGTTATTGGGTTGGGGAACTGTCCATCGTGTACTGTTGTAATCGATATGTGTTATTGGACTGTACCGAGACCACCCCCATTTGGTTCGGCCACTCAAGGTTCGGAGACCTATAAATGGTAGCTCCCACGAGGACCGATGTTGATCTTCTGGAAGAACGTTTCGGACTGCGAGACCTTTTGGAGTGTCTCTGTTTGCACAAGGCTGGAAGGGCTTGGCCAAGCAGATCCAAGGATCGAACCCGCAGTGGTTAGGTATTGTATAGGGGAACTGTTACTGTGTTATCCAAAATAAAGTTTAGTCGCTCAAATGCTTGATTCAGTATTTTATTGACTTAAAACTAGACTGGGAGGAGCTTAGAACGAGCTATTTACAACCCTAAAAGGTTCCAGTTTGTTAGGAATACACCTCCCGCTGTTCCATGGGCAAGGTAGTGGAAGAGGTGGTGAACTGCTCACTGGTTGTGGTGAGATGGATCTCCATCCAGGAATAAAATGCCTGCAGTGTATTCCTTTCTCCGTCTTACAATTTCCTCTCATTCCATTTGCTTTACAGGTATCGCCAGAACTAATATGGTGCGTGTTTCGAGCACTGACGCTCCTGTGGTCGACACTGCGCTTGTGGCCGTCATCTGCAGTGCCCTGACAACAATCCTACTGGCCGTCCTTCTTCTCTGTTTTATCCACTGCAGACGGCTGATTGCAGAAAAGCAGAGCAATGGTAATGCTGGATAGTTGCCTGGTGTTTGCCTGTGCTGCTAGTTATCTGATCTGGCATTAGCTGCTTGCATCTTGCTGCAGCATCCATCTCGGTAACAGTGGAGTACACCACCAGTCTGCCCCACCAATCAATATCTTCACAGTTGATCTATGCTGACCTCAACTCCTCTTCTCTGCCTGTCCTTGCCGCCCTCAATTCCTCAATCTTTCATCTTTTATCTATCTCCTCCATGTATATTTCTGCCCTCCACCCCTCAAGAAAATTCCAGAGATTTACTTCCTGCTGAGAGGAACAAATTTCTCCACACCCCTGTTTACGTCTGATGCGTTCCCTCGTTGCAGAGTGGGCTTTCTGCTGATGTCCATTTCTGATGTACATCTTCTTTAGACACAGATGCAGCCAATCCTTCTTCCCGCCACCTATAATGTAGAGGCTGTTAAAAGCCAACCTCACACTACTCATTGTTTGTATATTTAATCTTGTTTTCAGCTATCTTGAACATTTTATGGGCAGAGCAGCCACTATATTTCAAATATATCTTATTACAAGGAAAGCAATAGAACTGTCTGGTGTGGCGTAGGCATTTTATATATTGGGTGGTCATTTCTCCTTTATAAAACATGAAACCTCTTCACTTAAGCTTCTTAAAGTTGATGTAAAGTAATTAAAAAATAATAATAACTTTCCCTTTCAGTTTGCGCATATGAAAGTTTCCACTGAATGCATCTTAGCAATGTTCCTCCTGAAATAGATTTCATTCATTCAGATTTCTCCTTTTAGGAAACCTGAGGCCTCCAGTGAACGAGAGAGTCAGAGTGGACTCTTCATCTTCAGAGGGACAGATAGGTGACACAAGCACAGAAGCTTTGATGAAATACAGCCGGAATATCAATGTTGTGAATAATTCAGCACAGCCTTCAGGTAAGAGGGACCTGAATGAAAAAAACATTACTAAAATGATAGAGGAAAGTGACTTACACCATCTTAAGGGTTGGGAAAGAGAGGAACAATAATGTGGGTTTTTTCCAACAATGCTCAAATCCACCACACTCTGCAACAAAATATGAAATTATTTTTAAGTTACAAAAAGTTCCCATTCACTAAAATCATGGATGATGACCTTGTCCAATTTTCTGCCCAGTTCCCAGACCCCTTTATCCACAAGATAAATCTCTGCCTTGAATAAGCTCAATGGCAGAGGATTGTATTGTAGAGAATTCTAAAGCTTCACTACACTATAGGTGTAGAAGTGTCTCTTCAAGCCCTGCTTCTGTAATGGGGCTGTCCCATTGTACGAGCTAATTCAAGAGTTCTCCCGAGTTTCCCCTGATTCGAACTCGGAGAATTACGGTAATAGCCGCTCGTAGGTACTCGGGGCTCTCGTGCACATTTTTCAACATGTTGAAAAATCTTCACGATCTTACCGCGTTTCCCGAGTACCTGCCGTTAGCGAGACGCTAAGAGACGTCCCGAGCTCCAACTTAGCCGCTACGAACATTCTACATGCCACGAATTTGATTTTTTTTTAAAACTTGGGAGAGTTCTTGAATGAGCTCGTACAGTGGGACAGGCCCTTAACTCTGCTCCCAGGTTTTTGCCTTTCCAGCTAAGAAACTACTTCTTGGCATGTACACTCACAATCCTTTTTAGAATCTTGTACAATGAAATCATTTATTGATATAAATGTATTTTTACACAAGATGAATGAGAATTTATATTCAATGAGGCACAATAACATTCTGTGTGGTTATTATGCTTGAATTATCACTGGAGATGTACATATATTTTGAATAACGTGCAAACAGAAGAAATAATTGTGCATTTATCCGATCTAGGTTGTCATACATTTCTCAACTGATGCCCTGCACCTAAATAGATACTGTGGTTAAACTGTGGGCAGTGTTGTCCTAATTAATAGAAAATTAGACGAATGGTGAGCTAACTTGCTTTGCTTTAGCGTGGAAACCGGCCCATCGGCCCACTAAGTCCGCGCCGACCAGTGATCACCCCCATACACTAGCACTATCCTACACACTAGGGGAAATTTTCAATTTGCAGAAGCCATTAAACCAACAAACCTGTCTTTGGAATGTGGGAGGAAACTGGAGCACCCGGTGAAAATCCACGCGGTCACAGGGAGAACGTACAATCTCCGCACAGACTGCGGCCACAGTCAGGATCCAACCCGTGTCTCTGGCACAGTAAGGCAGCAACTCTACCGCTGCGCCACTGTGCCACCCTTAATCTGTTCCTGAAGGAAGATGGTTTTTGATTAGTACTTGAGAAATATCCATAGTCATCAAGTAATGTCACGGGGTCTTAATATTTCTTGGAAGCTTAATTGAACATTTTGTTCTATGGCTGGCACCTCCAAACTGCAGCACCTCTTGGTGCACTAAAAAAAAAATCTAAGGCTGAGTACCTAAAGTACAATTATTTGCTCAGATGATGAAATGCATTTTCAGATCAACCAAACTAATCATAGACATTGAAAGTCAAAGGTGAGTTTGATACCGTGTCGAAGGGAATGTGCCCTATCATTTAGTAATATGTCTGAGCTGTATCATTCTGAATCTGGAGGACCAAATTCTGAGCTTTGTACCTCGCTGAACAGGAATAAAAATCTAATACTCACGGTAAAGGTCAGAACGTCTGAGCGGAGCAGTGGTGCAGTGTTAGAGTTGCTGCCTTAGAGCATCACAGACCCGAGTTCAATCCTGACTACGGGAGCTGTCTGAATGGAGTTTGTCCATTCTCCCTGTGACAGCGTGGATTTTCACTGGGTGCTCCGGTTTCCACCCACCTCCTCTTCACACAAAGACGTGTAGATTAATTGGCTTCTATAAATTGTCCCTCGTGTGTAGGATAGAACTAGTGTGCAAGCATTGTTGTTTGCCATGGACATGGTGGGCCGAATTTTCCATACTAAACTAAAGCATACTCCAACATCTTATCCATACTACTGAATGGTAGGGCGCATTCTCGTCAAGCTGGATAGGCTGTAGAGAAAATTTACAAGGATGTTGCCAGGACTCAAGGGGCTAAGCTACAGGGAGAGATTGAGCAGGCTAGGGTTTCATTCTTTGGAGCGCAGTAGGGTGAGGTGTGATCTTATAGAGGCATATAAAATCACGAGAGGAATAGAACTGGTAAACGCACAGTCTTTTGGCCAGAATAGGGGAATTGAGAACCAGAAGACATAGGTTTGAGGAGGGAACGATTAAGTAGGAACCTGAGGGGTAACTTTTTTAGCAAAGGGTGGTGGGTATATGGAATGATCTGCTGGAGGTTATACTTGAGGCAGGTATATCACAACATTTAAGAAAACATTTGGACAGATACAAGAATAGGATAGGTTTAGAGGGATATATAAGCCAAACATAGGCAGGTGCGACTAGTGTAGATGGGACATGTTGATCGACGTTGGCAAGCTGGGCTATAGGGCCAGTTTCCTCGCTGTATGACACTGACTAAATTAAACATTTAATTGATGGTCCTTTCCCTTTTTGGACTATTAAAAATAAACCTCTAAAACATCAAAATTGGAGTTTACATATCAAATCGTAGATGTAAAAAAAAAGTTTATATTTTAAAAAGTCTTCCCTGAAAGCAACAGCATGGTATTCGATAGGAAAATAGACCTGGTGAGATACTCCAGCACTTTGTGATTGGCTCAAGATCCCAGCATCTGCAGTTCCACGGGTCCTAAGCAAATGGATGTTGACCTTTATTGTAAGGAGCTGGAGAATGAAACTCAAGATTCTTTGCTGTGATTGTCTAGGGCTTAGGTGAAAACACACCCAGAGTGCTGTGGGTTGCTTTGGGTTTGTTATTCAAGGGAGGCTGCAGGTGGCTTGGAGGCACAGCAGAGGAGGCTCACTGCATGATTTCTAGAATTAAGGCAAGGCCAACTTTGAGGGTATGAGAGAAGGTCTCGCTCAAGTTGACTGTCGCAGGTTATTAGAGGGGGAAAGGAACATTGGCCAAGTGGAATGTTTTTAAAAGTGTACTGAAGAAAGCTCAGGATGTGTACGTCCACGTTAGAGTGAAGGGCAAAGCAAGTAAACGTAAGGAAGCTTGGCTGACGAGGGAAATTGATATATTAGTCAAAAAACAAGAAGGATGCAAAGGGCAGGTATAGGCAGCTGGGATCAAGAGCATCCATGGAGGAGTTTCGGGAACTAAGGAGTAAACTAAAAAAGGAAATGAGAAAGGCAAAACGGGGCCAGGAGATAGCTCTGGTGGGTAACATGAAGGATAATCCCAAAATATTTTATAAATACATACGGGGGAAATGGTGACTGGAGAGAGAGAATGGGACCTCTCAGGAATGAAAACAGTCACCTCAGTGTGAAGCCACAGAAGATGGGCAAGGTCCTAAATGAGTATTTCTCCTCAATATTTACCGCGGAGAAAGACAGTAGAATGGAGGAAATTGGAGCAGGCACTGGAAGTGTCTTGAGAGCAGTGAGGGTTTCCTGTGGAAGACGTACTGAAGGTACTGTTGTGTTTGAAGTTAGATCTCCAGGGCCTGATCTGATCTATCCAAGGACATTGTGGGAAATTAGAGAGGAAATTGCGGGGACCCTGGTTGAAATTTATGAGCCGTCCATAAATACAGGAGAGGTGCTGGAAGTCTGGAGGGTGGCAAATGTTGTACCTCTTTTCAAGAAGGGTTGCAGGGAAAATTCTGGGAACAATAGGCCGGTGAGCTTAACGTCTGTAGTTGGTAATTTACTGGAGAGTATTCTGAGGGATAAGATATACAGACATTTGGATGGGCAAGGGCTGATTAGGGATAGTCAGCATGGTTTTGTACGTGGGAGGTCTTGTCTCACAAATCTGATTTTTTTTTTTTTTTTAAGACGTGACCAAAAAGGTTGATGAGGGCAGAGCTGTAGATGTTGTGTAGATGGACTTCAGTAAGGAATTCAACAAGGTTCCGCATGGTATGCTGCTCTGGAAGGTTAGATCGCATGGGATCCAATGGAAGATAGCTGAACGTATAGCAAATTGGCTCCATGGAAGGAAGCAAAGGGTAATGGTGCAAGGTTGCTTCTCATACTGAATGCCTGTGAATAGTGATGTGCCTCAGGGTTCAGTGCAGGGCCCGTTACTGTTTGGCATCTACATCAATGATTTAGATGAGAACATACAGGGCAAGATTAGCACATTTGCTGATGATGCAAAAGTTAGTGGTTTTGCAGATAGTGAAGATGGCAGCAGGATCTGGATCACTTGGCCAGATGGGCGGAGAAATGGTTGATGGAATACAGAGAGGTGTGAGGTGTTGCATTTTGGATGTCAAAATAGGGCAGGACCAACACAGTAAATGGTAGGCCTCTGGGTATTGTTGTAGAGCAGAGGGATCTAGGAGTGCAGGTGCATGGTTCCTTGAAGGTTGAGTTGCAGGTAGATAAAGTGGTCAAAAAAGTATTTTGGCACTTTGGCTTTCATCAGTCAGAGTATTGAGTATAGAAGTTGGGAGGTCATGTTGCAGCTATATAAGATGTTGGTGAGACCGCATTTAGAATATTGTGTTCAGTTCTGGGCACCATGTTGGAGGAAAGATACTGTCAAGCTTGAAAGGATTCAGAGAAGATTTACGAGGATGTTGCCAGGACTGAAAGTGTGAGCTGTAGAGAGAGGTTGATTAGGCTGGGTGTCTATTCCATGGAGGATGAGGGGAGATCTTATAGGGGTGTACAAAATCATGAGAGGAATAGATTGGGTTGTTGCACAGTCTTTTGCCCAGAGTAGGGGAATTGAGGACCAGAGGACATAGGTTCAAGGTGAAGAGGAAAAGATTTATTAGGAATCCGAGGGGTAACTTTTTCACACACAGGGTGGTGGATGTACGGAACAAGCTGCCAAATGAGGTAGTTGAGGCTGGGACTAGGCCATCGTTTAAGAAACAGACAGGTACGTGGATAGGGCAGGTTTGGAGGGATATGGATCAAGCGCAGACAAGTGTGAATAGTGTATCTGGGAAATAGTTGGCCGGTGTGGATGAGTTAGGCCGAAGGGCCTGTTTCCACACTGTATCACTATGACTCTAATGCCTCTGTTAACTGTTCATTTATCCAGAGACAATGTCCCCATGATGATCACTCATCCATGAAGGAGACATCCACACAGATTCCATCCTGTTCAGACATTGCCAAAATCTTATTTTAATGAGGTCACCTTTGATTCTTCTCTTTCAGAGATCATAGATTAATTTCCTTAGTCTTTCCTCAGACCACAAACCTTATACCTCTGTTCCACTTAGGAAACCTGAACGGAAACCCCTGGAGACTTTGTGCCCCACCCAAGGTTTCCGTGCAGTTCCCGGAGGTTTTTGTCAGTTTTGACCATTAGGGAGACTGGAGTGGACAGAGGTATAAGGTTTGTGGTCTGAGGAAAGACTAAGGAAATTAATCTATGATCTCTGAAAGAGAAGAATCAAAGGTGACCTCATTAAAATAAGATTTTGGCAATGTCTGAACAGGATGGAATCTGTGTGGATGTCTCCTTCATGGATGAGTGATCATCATGGGGACATTGTCTCTGGATAAATGAACAGTTGTTTAAGACTGAGATGAAGAGGAAATTATCTTGGGGTGGTAAATCTTTGAAATTATTTTGCCTAGAGAGCTTAGGATACTGAGTGATTGAGGTATATCAATGTTGATAGATAGATTTTAGTCTTCAGTCGAGTTCACAAGTTATAGGAGTAGAGTTAGGCCATTCGACCCATCAAGTCTATCCGCCATCCACTCATGGTTGATCTCTGCCTCCAAATCCCATTTTCCTGCCTTCTCCCCATGACCTTTGACACCCGTTCTGTCTTAAAAATATCCACTGCCTTGGCCTCCACCCTCTGTGGCAATGAGTTCCACAGATTAACTACCCTCTGACTAAAGAAGTTCCTCCTCACCTTTCTAAAAGAGCGCCCTTTAATTCTGAGGCTATGCCCTCTAGTCTTACACTTTCCCACCATTAGAAGCATCCTTTCCACATCCACTCTATCTATGCCTTTCATTATACTGTAAGTTTCAATGAGGTCCCCCCCCCCCCCCCCAAACCTTCTAAACTCCAGCAAGTACTGGCCCAGTGCTGTCAAGTTGGGAGTGAACAGGAAAGTAGAACTGACACCAAACATGAGACTGGGCGACATGATGGTGGAGCTGCTGCCTTACAGCGCCAGAGACCAGGGTTCGATCCAGACAACTGGTGCTGTCTGTACGTACTTCTCGTGACTGCGTGGGCTTTCTCCAAGATCTTCCGTTTCCTCCCACACTCCAAAGACAGACAGGCATGTAGAGTTAATTGGCTTGGTATAAATGTAAATTGTCTCTCGTGTGTGTAGAGTAGTGTTAGTGTGCTGGGATCGCTGGTCAGTGCTGACTCAGTGGGCGGAAGGGTCTGTTTCTGCGCTGTATCGCTAACAAAAAATCTTATTTGATTGCGGAACAGGATTGAGGGGCAATAGAGGCTGCTTCTATTTCTTATGCTCTGTGGTAGAAATGTTCTTGCATGTAAAGTCATGCTTTAGATCGGCACTGTCCTCAACAATTTCTTGCAAAGCTCTTGGCAAAATGATATTTTAATGCACATAATGCATGATGCATTATGAATACTAAAATGATGAGCTGGGACCTTCTGTGTGAAATCGTGCTTGCAGAACATTTGCAGCATCATGTCTCGCTGTGGTGCGAGATCTTAAAGTGGCAGTTTCCTTTGAAATCAACACTTAAATTAGTGGTGCTTCTTTGTTACAGATTTGGCTCCATGTGGTAGATTGTAATGAAAAAGGGCAGCAGGCACCTCCAATGGCTAGTGGGGTGTTGGTTATCAGGAGAAGCTAAATCACCTCTTTGTGCCAGGAGTTGGAATGTCCCTCTAAGTAGTGCAGGAGAAGCCCTCATTCATGTAGAAGTGTCCATCCGTTGTCATGGGCCACGCCAGTCTTTAAGTGCGTTTATGCCGTATAATTTCACAATAGCAATACAGTGCAGGACACGTCTATCAATATTGTTCCAATAAACCTGGTGGCCACCACCACCAATAGTGGTATCCACATATTACTGGATTGTACCTTCAAGGAGCAGTTGTAATCTTTTCCAAAGTACTATTCGCCAAGTGGAGTTTACATTCACACTCAGTAAACAATTTCCAGATTGTAGTCCATTGTGACATGGTTGAAAATATGGCACTATACTATAAAAATTCTAATCGGGATAATGTCCAAAGTGGAAATTTTCAGGGGGGAATGAAAAACATTTACTTCTGAAAATAAATAAAAATAAATTGTGTCAGTGGTTACCAGAAGCAGATAAAACCACAGACAGTCATTTCACCTTCACAAGCCCTTGTGTTCTGTTCTTACATTTAGGTTCAACAGATGTGGTTCAGCCTAAAGAAGCACCATTTACATTAAGATCTTGTTTTGTAACCTATCTGTGTCCCTCAGGATTTGATGACCAGGACAGAAGGTAAGCTTGGGAAAGTTCATTTGCCTTTTAATAGGTTTCAGAGTGGTCACATTATATGTGTAGGGATCAGTGGCAGTGTTGTAAACCAAAGTAGCTGGTGGAATATCATCTTGTTCCATTCAAGAAGGTCGGCGGTGATAAATGAAATTTCAAAAGCCTTGTTTGCCCAGTTAGACAAGTGGCATGATTAAATTTCTAAAAAATGTTTACCAGGTTATTGGAATGCTCATCTTCCAGTGTTCCTTTTATTATGTCATTCTATCAATAAATAGCTGGTTTAGTTATTATTAAACTTAGTGATAATTGATTGCACCGCTGCTGCAAAATTCATTTCACTTTATTGTGTATGTGATTAATAAATTTATTGATTGATTGAATTACTTTGATGCCTCTCATTGTGCATGCATGTGATGTACTCTGAGTGTGTGGTTTGGTATCGCTATGGTATAGTTGTCTTCTACCAGAAACTCCTGTGAGTTACTGATGGAGAACAGGAGGAAACCTCTACCCACTCTTTTGTCTTGTAAGCGACAGAACCTTGCGTTTCAGGTCATGTGTTTTCAGGTCATGTATGTTCAAGGGGAAAGAGCTGGTTCAGCAATTCCCAGTGACCGGCACACTCACCTCAGCACTTCCTGGCATGTTCATGGAGGATAGACACAAAGTGCTAGAGTAACTCAACGTGTCAGGCTTCTTCAGGCTAGAGAAATGTACAGATCCGAAATGCCACCCATCCTTTTTTCTCCAGAGATGCCGCCTGACCCATCGAGTTACTCCAGCACTCTGTGTTTATCGTTGGTATAAAGCAGCATCTGCAGTTCCTTCCTACACATGTTCATGGAGGATGTTGTATGAAGAGTAGGGAGATGGATACCAGCCTCGCAGTGCAGCTTCTGGATGAAACCATTCCTTTTGTAGAACTGCAGATGAGGATGAGGTTGGGAAGCCTTGGGATACCCTCTTCAGAAGGCAGGTGGAGGTTGAAGTTTACACTACAACCTTACACTGTGTGCGTGTGTAGCATTGTCCCACCAATTCTGATCTGATGTGTCTCACTGACCACTGATTATGCTGAGATTAGCACTGGAAGATAACCATGTGAGCAGTTGCCGTTATTGTCAAGATCGCATTCTGAAGAGTTCTGCCTCCATATTTTAGGTCAATGTTCTCCAGCAAGTTTTGTTTCTTTCTGAAGGCACTAACTCAGTTTGTGATCGAGGTTCTATTGATCAGTCATCCTCTAGCATAGAGGTGAACTGGAATATCAAAACGTGAGTGAGCTTGGTTTAGTTTATTCTTTGGCATCAACAGAGATACAGTGGAATTCCCTATACCCTCCCCCCTTGACTCTGTCCATGGACCCCAACAGTATTTTCAGGTGAGGCAAAGGTTCAGTTGCACCTCCTCCAACCTCATCTATTACATCCGCTGTTCCAGGTGTGGACCTATATATCGGGAAGACCAAATGCAGGCTCGGCGATCATTTTGCTGAACACCTCCACTCAATCCGCCTAAACCTACCTGATCTCCGGGTTGCCACACACTTTAACTCTTCCTCCCATTCCCACACTGACCATTTTGTCCTGGACCTCCTACATTGTCAGAGTGAGGCCCAGCGCAAATTGGAGGAACAGTACCTCATTCCGCTTGGGCAGTTTACATCCCAATGGTATGAATATTGACTTCCCTAACTTCAAATGACCCTTGCCTTCTCTCTCTCTCCATCCCACCCCCTTCCCAGTTCTCCGACTAGTCTGACTGTCCTTGATTACATTTGATCTCTGCTTTGTAATTACCTTCTCCCAGCTAACAATGATATATTCCACATTTTCTTTGATCTCCACCCTATTGACTCGTTTTCACACCTCACACTTGCTTATTTCTATCTCCCTTTCTCCTGAGAGTCTGCAGAAGGGTCTCAACCCGAAACGTCACCCATTCCTCCCATCCAGAGATGCTGCCTGTCCCGCTGAGTTATTCCAGCATTTTTTGTCTATCTTCAGCGAAATTCTTGATCTGCATGCTACCCGGTGAAAATATTGTACCCAAAATGGGTGCAATAGATCCTCTTCTGAAGCACATGCAGACGGCCACCATATTCCGGCGCCATCTTGCAACTCCCAGGTCCCTGAAATGTCCAGTCTTGGTGCAAAGAAATATGCGATTTCTTTCATTCATACTTAAGATCCAGTGTCCTGGCGACATTGGATCGATGAAAGTATGGGGCATCACAGCTGAATACAATCACTTAGCTGCTGATCTATATGCAGAGTCCATCAGGAACAATTTGCACGATGCTTTCATATGGTCGTTGTCACCATTTTCCCACTTAGCCAAGACTGACTAAAAGTGATGGCAGTCCCCCCATTATTTTAACCTCTTAGAATAGAAAGAATGGATCGACTGGGCTTATAATTACAGGAATTTAGAATGAGAGGGGATCTTCTTGAAACACATACAATTTTTAAGGGATTGGTCAGGCTAGATGCAGGAATAATGTTCCCGATGTTGGAGGAGTCCAGAACCAGAGGTCACAGTTTAAGAATAGGGGGAAGGCCATCTAGGACTCAGATGAGGAAAAACATTTTCAGCCAGAGAGTTGTGAATCTGTGGAATTCTCTGCCACAGAAAGCAATGGAGACCAATTCACTGGATGTATTCACGAGAGAGTTCAGGAGCTGTCCCACTTGGGCGACCTAATCCGTGAGTTCTGGCCAGTTTGCCCTCGACTAGTACTGGCAGTATGGTTGACTTAAGGTCGTAGGAGGTGGTTGTAACTCTCCTTCATGCTCGACAGTAGTCACCATGTACTCGAGGCCTCAGCTAAGTCACGGCGTATTTTTCAACATGTTGAAAAATGCCCCTGTAGATTAGCTATAGCATGTTAGCCAATTAGAATGCTTAGTAATTATAACCCCGCCTAATTATAACATTCATAGTGTAAGATCCTACCCTCTGTCTACCAGTTGTAGCAGTGTGAACGTGTGATGATCTGCTTGGTAGTTAATGAACTGAACAATAAAGATGCTTGTGTTTCAACCTGTGTGAGTTTGGACTCTTTACATGGTGTCAGATAATCGCATCTTCCCCGCATCTGTTTACCGCGATTTATTTTGTTTTATCAGTTTTTATTTGCGTGTTTTTGTGAATTGAGGACATGGCTAACTCTTGTCGAACGCCTAGCCCGCTCGTGTTTGATTCTGATATCGCCAAGCGATGACGAATGTTTGAGAAGGACTACGCTCATTATATCCGCATTGTTCACCGAAAAGATCATGACTATTTGATGGCTTTACTATTGTTGAATTTAGCGGGTCCGGAGGCTATGATCCGCGCTGACTCGTTCGAATTTACACCTGCTCAATTGGATGGGAGTGCACAGGCATTGGTGCCAGCTGAACCTATTGACAACTCTATGGTGTTGCGGAGAAAGTTTAGAGAACTGTGTGACCTGCCGTCCAACAAAATCCTTGAGAGAACAAGATTCTTTGCTCGGATGACGAGCCTGTAGAACGATTCATCAGTGACCTGAGACACATCAGCTCTCGATGCAGATTTGGTGAGTTGACAAATGAGTTAGTTCGCAATAAAATTGGGGGAAGAATGAGCGACCGCAAGCTCCGAGCTGAACTGCTGCAGAATGCAGAACTGACTTTAGAGCAAGCTATTCATGCTTGTCGGATGGCTGAGACTGTGGGACCACTGGCTAATTTTGATAGTGTGAATGCTAATCAACAGTTAAATGTGAATTTGGCTAGTTACTCTCCACAAAGATGTCTCAATGCGTCCAGCAAAGCTCAGAACATGCCTAACATGAGGTGCACAAACTGTAACTATTTCCATCCCAGGGGGCGCCAATTTTGTGTAGCCCATGGGAAAGTATGCCATAATTGCAAAAACCTTAACCACTTTGCTAATTGTTGTCGATCCAGTGGGAGTACAGCTCCAAGGACGAAGCTGCACCTGATTCAACAAGACTAGTCTGATTCTGATTCCCATGAACAAGACGAATCTTCCCATGGGAACGACTCTGATAACACAGACACTGAGTCTACCATACTTTCCCTAAACCTGCGCACCACAGGCAAAGTTACTGATCCTACTGTGATCATGATGGTCAATAACAAACCACTGATCGCCAAAGTCTATACCGGCGCCCGTGTGAACGTCATGTCACTCAAAGTGTTCAACAAGATAAGAACCACTGAGCTCATGAAAAAAGACTCCTCCACTTTACATGCTTAAGGAAGGGAAATTCTTCACCCACTGGGCAAAGCCCAGTACAATCAGTACAAATGTACAATCAATGAACAGACCAAGGACTTGCTGTTTTACTTCGTTCAGCCAAGTTCTGAAACCCTGCATGGCATCGATGCGTGCCATGACCTAAGTTTGGTCTATTTCGGGCGTGCTGTCCACAAACTCTGTTTGACAGAGGAATCAACCAGACAGATGCTATCCAACTACAAAGATTTGTTTGACAACAAACTCAGCAAACTACCTACAATATATAAGATAATTGTTGACCATACAGTCATCCCAATCCTACGTGCCCCTCACCGCGTCCCGCATACTAAGCGTGAGCAAATACACGATGAACTGAAACGTATGGTCTTCATCGGAGTTCTTGCAGAAGTCAGCAAACCCTCTGATTGCGTATCCACCATGGTTGTCACCACAAAGAAAGGCAAAAAGGAGTTGCGTAGCTGCATCAATCCGAAAAATTTGAACACAGCAATGAAACGCCAACACTACCCAATGAGAACCGCCAAAGACGTAGCGGCACGAATCAGTAACGCAACACTTTTCTCAGTCTTGGATGCCAAAAACTCATTCTGGCAAATGCCGTTCGACTGTGCTTCATTGGAGTTAACAACATTCGCCACCCCGTTCGGACGTTACCGATTCCTAAGAATGCCCTTTGGCATCAACTCTGCCAGTGAAGTGTTCCCCCGTGCAATGGAACAGCTGTTTGCAGAATTCCCCTGTGCCATCATAGTCGACGACATTCTAGTTTATGGCCGCGATACTACCGAGCACGATGCAAACCTATGTAAAGTACTGGACCGTGCCAGAGACATTAATTTAAAACTGAACCCTCTGAAGTGCAAGTCACTTACGTAGGTCACATGTTCACCAGCATCCAGATAAAGCCAGATCCGCTGAAGACTGCAGCAATCAACGAGCTGCTATTTCCAACTGACGTCACCAGCCTACAATGATTTCTAGGCATGGTCAACTACCTGGGAAAATTTATCCCAAATCTCAGTGAATTGTAAGCCCCCCTGCGTCAACTAACCCACAAGGACAACACCTGGTACCCAAACCACCAGCGCGCTTTCGAAACTTTAAAGCTACAGCTCGCTAGTGCACCCACTCTGTCCTACTTCAATCTCAACCTGCCAGTCACGATTACCTGCGATGCATCCCAGCATGGACTAGGCGCTACATGCCTGCAGACTTCTTTCAACCGGTCACGCCGGTATCCTACACTATCTCGAGCACCATGAGCCACCAGCGAACAACATCCATTCGAACAAGAAGAATACTCCGCTCTGAAAGTTTCCTTTGTTCCAACTGATCGCCTGCACCGCCTCGCTGAACATTGCCGCGGACAAAAACTCCCAGCTACAAATTTCAATCATCAAAGGCGCTGGCCAAACAATCTAACACCCCCTCTGAACTGAGACCCTACTTCTTGGTACTTGACGAACTTGTGCTACAGGACGGAGTGATAGTAAAGGGTCATAAGACGGTCATCCCCCCCCCCCCCCCCCCCCCCACTGCGAAATCAGTATTATGAGGAGATCCACGGTAGCCACCCAGGCGTCGAGGCCACTCTACAACGTGCTAAAGAAATGATCTATTGGCCCGGAATGACCAAGTACATTCGGGAAAAAAACAAAATCATGCGCAATCTGCAATAGACATGCGTCACACCAGCAAAAACAACCGCTGCTGTCTCAACCTGCACCCTCTCCACCATGGTCATCCGTGGCTGCCGATATCTTCGACTGGCACGGGAAGCACTATCTTGTGTCGTACTCGAGTTGGTTCTAAATCGACTTTCTACCAACCATCTCCTCTGAAATAGTCATCCAGAAACTCCGACAGCACTTCTCCGTACATGGCATCCCAGCCCGCCTTCAGACTGACAACGGGACACAATTCACCAGCCAAAAGTTCCAAGACTTTGCCCAGCGCTGGAACTTTAAACATGTCACCAGCAGCCCAGAGTACCCACCGTCCAATGGACTTGCCAAACGCGCTGTCCGCAGCTCTAAACAACTTATGGCTACCTGGCAAAATGTGACGTCTACTTGGACCTGTTGAACTTGAGGAATATTGCCAGAGATAATGTTTTAGGCTCACCAGCCCAGCTCCTGATGTCGCGCCGAACAAGGTCCTCCACTGCCAGTGACACAGGATAATTTAAAGCCAAAAGTTTTCTGCCCTGCTGTAGTTCAAAAGCGCGTGCAATCCAATCGAGATGCGCAGAAACGTGCCTACGATAAAACCAGCAAACTACTTAAGCCACTGATCCGAGACCAAGTGGTTTGTTTGCACAAAGGACATACCAAACTGGGGTTCATCCATGGCCCCGCAAAGGAACCACATTCCTACCTTGTCTATGTCGCCTGTACCATCTACATATGCAACCGTCAACACCTCCTTCCAGTGAAGGAACGACGTCCAGCGCTCCAGGGTCCCGACGCACCCCCACTGAACTTTAAAGTTATCACTGTTCCAGCGGTTCCAGTGTCTGCAGCTGCTACTCCCTGCCACATTCCCCGTGTCGGTCTGCACCCCCTTCACCCTTTGTAACCCGTTCACCGGTACCCCTGTGACGGTCTTCCCCAACGGTGTCTCCCCAGAGCCCTGTTGGCTCACCTAAACGTGCCCTTAACTTTTCAGAAGAAAAGATTAATGAGGCAGCTCCTTACTGTACGACAACCGGGTGGGTTAGTAAGCCACCTGTTAGGTACGGCGATTATGTGTAACCCCATCTTTATTAGATGTGGCATTTTGTATGTGACAATGTAACTCATCGTAGTGATAACGCTTTATCTACTTCTCAGTAATAGAAGAGTTGTAGATTGGCTATAGCATGTTAGCCAATTAGAAAGCTTAGTAATTATAACCCCGCCTAATTATAACATTCACTTTTTTTACTCGTAGTAGGTCGGTATGCTAGTCGCAGGTAATTGAGGGTAGTCGAAGGTAGTCGTAAATAGTCTTCATCATGGTCGCAGGAGATCGAAGGAGGTCGTCTTCACTCTCTACTATTCTATGTCCAATTTTCCAGCAGTTAGTTGTAGCTAGTGGAAGCTAGGGGGGGGGGGGGGGGGACCAGGAACAGGGGACTGATTCTGGATGATCAACCATGATCATATTGAATGCCAGTGCTGACTCGAAGGGCTGAATGGCTTACTCCTGAACCTACTTTCTATGTTTCTGTTTCTGAAGCTGGGAAGAGTTACTTCAGCAATCATGGAATTTGTGGAGCTCCCTATATTGTTATAGGTCATCAGGCAAACCAGTAAGAAGGGATTTTTCTATTGAAGAGTCCTAGATGGAGTCACACAAAATTGCAACAGGCCCTTCAGCCCATCTTTTCATTCTAACCATCAACTACCCATATACTAACCCCATTCATCAACACTAAGTCCCTAACCTTCTATATCTTAGTGATTCTTCATTAAAACAATAATGAAGTTGACGTACTTCTGGACTTGTTTTCAGTTATGTCACAAAAGCCACGAATAATTAACAGGTGGAATTTACCTTTTGATTAACTTCAATCAAACAGGCACTGGCAATAAATATTTAGGTTGCTTCATCAGACGGAATGAAACTATTGTTGACCTTTGGTTGCCCTGCTTTAAATATTATTCAACAACAGATTAACTGGTCTGAGCATGTGGTTAATAGAATGTTCCTTTTGTGTGTGACCTCGGGACACTTAATACAGATACGATGTGAACCTTTTGGAATGTCCGGCCCCTTGGGTTCTGGCCGTCATCTTAGAACCTATTCTCATCTAAAATAATGTTTTCCTAGTAGTCGTCTAATGCTGTACTGCAGGTACAGAAAGGAAATGCATAATGTTAGCTCTACAGAGCAATCCATGACGCCACGATTGTTTTTAATGGTATTACAATATCATAACTCCGTAACTGTATCTTTCCGAGCTTAAGATTCATTGTCTTTAATGCTCCTTGCCTCACTTTAGTGGAACCAAGATTTCTTTTTCCAAATCTCCTTTGGAATCTTAAAATGGTGGATGTCCACTTGTGTTCCAGGCAGCATGCATACCTTTGAAAGAATAGAGGTGATTTTAACCACCTAATTTTATGACAACCCATTTCCCACCCCCGCCGTGTCTTAACATGTTCTTTCAAATGTAGGATCAATGCAAGGGAAATTTAAACACATTGTGATGGTGATCAGATATTAAATTTTCTGGGTGTCGGTTGAAGGAGCAACATTGGCCAGGATAAATCTACTGTTGCTCTTTGAAACACATCTGTCAGTCTTGGTGATGAGGCCTTCTCCATGATGCCTTTAGTTTAGAGATACTGCATGGAAATGGAGCCCTTCTGCTCAATGACTGCATGCTGACAATTGATCGCCCATACACTAGTTCTATGTTAAAGAAGGAACTGCAGACGCTGGAACAATCGAAGGTAGACAAAAATGCTGGAGAAAGTCAGTGGGTGAGGCAGCATCTGTGGAGCGAAGGAATAGGTGATGTTTCGGGTCTAGACCTTTCTTCAGACCGTTCTAGTTCTATGTTGTCTTGCTTACGCAACCTACTCACTTGGAACAACTTGCAGAGGCCAATTAACCTACAAACCAGCACGTTCTTGGAATGAGGGAGGAAACTGGAGCCCCAGGAGAAAACACATGTGTCATAGAGAGAATGTACAAACTCCACACGGACAGCACCCCTTACAAAGGTAGACAAGAATGCTGGAGAAACTCAGTGGGTGAGGCAGCATCTATGGAGGCCCAGGAAAAAAAGGTTGGATTCGGAATGGGAGAGGGAGTTGAAGTGCTGAGCCTCCGGGAGATCAGGTTGGTTAATGCGGGCTGAGCGGAGGTGTTGGGCGAAGCAATCGCCATGCCTACGCTTGGTCTCACCGATGTAAAGCAGTTGACACCTAGAGCAACGGATGCAATAGATGAGGTTGGAGGTGGTGCAGGTGAACCTCTGCCTCATTGCTTGGGTCCTTGGATGTAGTCGAGGGGGGAGGTAAAGCAACAAGTGTAGCAAACCTGCGGTTGCAAGGGAAAGTACCGGGGGGGGGGGGGTGGTTTGGGTGGGAAGGGACAAATTGACTAGGGAGTTACGGAGAGAGTGGTCTGCGGAAAACCAAAAGGGGAAGAGATGGGAAGATGTGGTCAGTGGTGGGATACCGTTGGAGATGGCGATAATGTCGGAGGATTATCTGTTGTACGTGACGGCTGGTAGGGTGGAAGGTGAGGACAAGGGGGACTCTGTCCTTTTACGAGTGGGGCGATGGGGAGTGAGAGTGGACCTACGGGATAAAGAGGAGACCCTGGTGAGAGCTTCATCTATAGTCGACGAGGGTAACCACCGTTCCCTAAAGATTTAGGACATCTCCGATGCCCTGGTTTGGAACCTCATCTTGGGTGCAGATGCGGTGTAGACTGAGGGGATAGAGTCCTTACAGGAAGCAGGATGGGAAGAAGCGTAGTCCAGGTAGCCATGGGAGTCAGTGGGTTTGTAGTAGATGTCGGTCAGTAGTCAGTTACCTGCGATGGAGATAGTGAGGACTACTGCAAATTGGAGGAGCAGCACCTCATATTTCGCTTGGATAGTTTACACCCCAGCGGTATGAACATTAACTTCTCCAATTTCAGGTCCTCGCATACTCCCTCCTTCCCCTACCCTTCCCAGCTCTCCCACAGCCCACTGTCTCCACCTCTTCCTTTCTTCTTTCTACACCACCCTCGACCCCACATCAGTCTGAAGAAGGGTCTCGAACCGAAATGTCACCTATTCCTTCACTTCATAGATGCTGCCTCACCTGCTGAGTTTCTCCAGCATTTTTGTCTACCTTCGATTTTTCCAGCATCTGCTGTTTCTTAAACATTTAATCTTTTGCAAAGGTTCTTAACTCTATAGCCTTCAACTTCAGAGGTAAGTGCACCGCCACTAAGCCATCCTGATACCTGTACATGATCAAGTTAGGAAGGATTCATTGATTTATGCCACTTCCTTCATTTTTTATCAAAGTTGATGTATTTTGCAGTCTTGGCAGCTCCTTTAGATATCTGGTCACTGAACCTCCAACCGAAGATCAGATTCAATGCCAAACACCAATATATCAATGTACTGTAAAATTTCCATTGCTTGATTGTGACAGGTAACTCGGTTTAACCGGAATGGCTTTAATAGATGACTTTAGGTAGGTTAATTGATTACTTAATGACCTGTCCCACTTGGGCGACTCTTTAGGCGACTGCCAGGGACTAATTGTAATGGAATCCACCTACGACACCTGGCGATAACTTCCGACAGCACCTACGACCGCAAAATTGTTGCCATTGTCCCCTGTTGAACATTTTGTGGCAGTCACCTGTAGTCGCCCAAAAAGTCGCCTAAGTGGGACATAAAGGTGTCAGGGGAAATGGGGTGAAGGCAGGAGAATGGGGTTGGAAGGGAAAGATAGATCAGCCATGATTGAATGGCGGAGTAGACTTGATGGGCTAAATGGCCCATTTCCGCTCCTGGAACTTATGAATTAACAAACAAGTGATTTTCTTCCTTGTGCCTATGCAGTATTTTTCCCATCATATAGAAGAAAATCTCAATTAGAGTGTAGCAGTAAATTGATCTTCAATTGCTTAATTAGTAAATTGCTTAATGTTGGCATAAATATAATCTAAAAATAATATACAGTATTACAAATTATGTTCATAATTTTCTGAAGGTAAATCACTTAAGATTAGACATGGCTGGCAGAATTTCGAACTTCTGAAATATGAAATATTTTGGGTTGGAGAGGTTGGACAGTCTTGGATTTTCTTCTCTGGAATGCCGGAGGATGAGGAAAGAACTGACAGAAGTATATAAAATTATAAGAAACATTGATTGGGTAGACAGTCAAAACCTTATTTACCAGGATGGAAATATCAAATAGTAGAGGACCTAGCTTTAAGGTGAGAGGGGCATAGTTTAAAGGAGAGGGGCATTTTTTTATAAAGGGTAGTAGGTGCCTGGATTGCGTTTCCAGGTGTGGTGGTGGAGGTTGATACAATAGTGGCATTTAAGAACCTGTTGGATCCCACATTGATTTGCATGGAATGGAGGGATATGGATTACGTGCAGCCAGATAAGAGTTGTTCTTGGCATCACGTTCGGCACAGACATTGTGGGCTGAAGGGCTTGTTCCTGTGCTGTAATGTTGTATGTTCTTTGAAGTGGTACTTGATGTACAATTTTGGAAGTAATTCTTTACTAATTGTACTAAATTTTGTTTTTTCCAGCACCGTTACCTGCCCTGCATTCTCCAGCTCCCTGCCACGTGGTTCCACTGAGTGCCAGCCACTGGTTCAAACAATTGGCAGCAGTGATTGCTCAATTCTGAGCTCTTCGGAGGGTGGAACGGGGGGCAAACTCCTTGGGGATTGTGGTGAACGTGCCCGCGTTCTGCCAGGAGGAGATCCCTGCAACACCGCCATGGTGCACTGCGCCTCGGGATGCCAGAGCAGACCGCAGCACGTTCCCATTGAATGCACCGAGCTGGACCTAGAAGGTTATCTGTCGGATGTGCAGTCTGATTGCATTCTCATGGCCCAGGAGACGGCAGCACACTACCAACCCTCAAGACCACAAGAAAGGCCAGCTCTAACGTCCGATAGTGTTGGACCTGATCCATGTGTAAAGCAGTCATGGATGAGGGAGCATGTAGAGGGTAGATCAGAGGAATGCCACTGCATTAGATGTGGTAACGTTCAGCTTTACAATCAACCCACTGTGAATCAGCGGGTAAACAATTGCTTCCATTAAAATGAAAATGATGTGCTATTTGATGTCTCTAGCACATTTGGAAATAATTGGAAACTTGTTTCTTTTGGTCCTTTTATCTTCCCTTTTAACAGGCATCATTCTACGATGAGAAATTGGTACATTGTATTTGGTTCTCATAGCCATGGGGGTAGGAGTACAGACAAAATAACTTCACTGGTGCCATTAAGGTCCTCTCCGATGTGGCCAGTACAAATAAAAACAAATATGCTATGTTCAAAAAAACATTAATATGCATTAATAGCACATTAAAACATTTTAAAACCTCAAAGGAGAAGGGGCACTTGGTGATTAGCATTTTGGCATTCTTAACAGCAAATTACCACTATAAAATACAAAATTTGATTAGCTAGAGACAAGACAATATGTTGTGGTTGCTGATATGAGACAGCATGGGATGTGCATGTAGGAATAAATCTGCATGCATTTCCGCACTTGTATTTATAATGGAATGCTGAATGTTTCAGAAAGCTGTATGAGATGGAGTACGACTCTTCCAAGTGCTTGGATCGATAGATAACAAAGTGGCAATAACATGGACTGAGTGTAATCACCATTTATGTTTGAAAAGTTTTATTTATTGTGGGTTTCTCCTTTCTCCAATGAAGGATCTCCCTTTCCCCTTGCGCATATCTCCTCCATTACTATGACCAGAGTGAGTCTGCTCTTCATTGATCATGTTTCCACAGTCGAGTTTCTATAGTTGTTTAGGCATGTAGAGGACATGATAGTAGTGGACCTGGTCTGGGATAGATTACAAACTTACTGACTCCCATAGCTATCTGAACTACACTTCTTCCCACCTGGCTTCCTGTAAAGACTCTATCCCCTACTACCAATTCCTCCATCTACGCCGCATCTGCACCCAGGATGAGGTGTTCCATACCAGGACATTGGAGATGTCCTCATTCCTTAGGAAACAGGGGTTTCCCTCTTCCATTATAGATTGGGGTCTCCTCCACATCCTGCAGCTCCGCTCTTACTCTCCCTCCCCCCCCCAGATTCGTAACAAGGACAGAGTCCCCCTTGTCCTCGCCTTCCACCCCATCAGCCGTTACATACAACATATAATCCTCCAACACTTTCGGCACCTCCAACGGGATCCCACCACTTGCCACATCTTCCCATCTCCACCCCTTTTTGCTTTCCGCAGAGACCATTCCCACTGCAACTCCCTGGTCAACTCGTCCCTTCCCACCCAAACCACCCCCTCTCCGGATGCAACACCTGTCCCTTTACCTCCCCCCTTGACTCCATCCAAGGACCCAAATAGTCTTTCCAGGTGAGGCAGAGGTTCACTTGCACCTGCTCCAACCTCATCTACTGTATCCGCTGTTCCAGGTGTCAACTCCTGTACATCGGTGACACCAAGCGCAGGCTCGGCGATCGTTTCACTGAACACCTCCGCTCAGTCCGTCTTAACCTACTTAATTTCCCAGTTGCTCAGCACTTCAACTCCCTCTCCTATTCCTAATCTGACCTTTCTGTCCTGGGCCTCCTCCATTGCCAGAGTGAGGCCCAGAGCAAATTGGAGGAATAGCACCTCATATTTCACTTGGGTAGTTTACACCCCAGCATTATGAACATTGACTTCTCGAACTTCAGATAGCCCTTGCTTTCTCTCTCCATCCCCTTCCCAGTTCTTCTACTGGTCTTACTGTCTCCGCCTACATTCTATCTTTGTCCCGCCCCCTCCCCTGACATCAGTCTGAAAAAGGGTCTCGACCCGAAACATTGCCCATTCCTTCTCTCCAGAGATGCTGCTTCACCCGCTGAGTTACTCCAGCATTTTGTGTCTTCCTGATAGTAACACATTGATCTCAGACAAATTTATCATTAAATGGAATATTTATTTGTTGGCTAAGCAATCCTACCACACTGTTCAACCCGTGGTCCTTATCTTCACCAATAGAGGATCTCTTGCTATCGAAAGATCTTCACTTAAAGTCAGCTAATGGTGGAACAATCAACTCCTTTAATAAGGAGTTACTCCAGTACTATGTTTCTTTTGTAAACCCGCATCTGCAGTTCCTTTTGTCTCCAGTTATTTATAACTAAGGCCATTGGTTAATGGTTAATCAAAGAAACTTAAGTTTATAGAATGTGGCAATTATTAGGATGATTAATTATGGAGAAGCTATTTTTAAGGGGATAAAGAAGAAGATCAAATTACATGAAAATCTACTCCTTGGGAAATAACTTCCCTGATTCCAGTTATTTATAAAAAGACACAAAGTGTTGGAGTAAGTCAGTGGGTCAGGCAGCATCTCTTGAGAACGTGGATAGGTGACGTTTCAGATCCTGACTTGAAACATTGCCTATCCATGTTCTCCAGTGATGCTATTTCACCCACTGAATTATTCCTGCACTGTGTGTCTTTTGTAAACCAGCATTTGCAGTTCCTCGTCTCCAGTTATTTATAACTAAGGACATTGGTTAATGGTTAATTCAAAGATTTAAAACAAAGAAACTGAGTTTATAGTAATTCTTGTTTTGAAGATTACTTGCTGTGATTTTTGTTCTCTCTGGAAGGGCTGTATCTCAATTGGCTTTGAGAATATCAATTTTACTTCGGAGACACGTGAGTGACTACGTGAAGACCCCGCCAGCACGCATGCGCGACATATCGTCGTACGCATGCGGAAGCGACGGTCGGGAGGAGCGGGGCTCCTCCAGCGCAAGTTTAAATAGCTTATGCCAGGTAAGTCTCACCGGAGGTAGTGAGTCGACGACTAGCAAAATGGAAAGGAAATCGAAGAGAACAGCGGCCAAAGCAGCTGCCAAGGAGAGCAGCCAGCAGAGAGCCGCCTCTCCAGAGTTACAGGTTTTACCTGCAGCTCCCGACTTTTCGCCCTTTGGGACCGTTGGTACGCCACGGTCGGGCGGGAAAACCACCCGGAAGTCGGCCAGGGCCGACTCAGCGGAGTCCGGTCCCGAGGACACCCCGTTCGCAGATGGCGACGGAGGTCGTCTAAACCGCATGGAGCGGATGATGGAGCAAATGCTCCAACGTGACCTGCTAATGCAGGGGCAGGGTCACAGTGGGACTCCTAGCAGGCCCATGGCAGGTTCCTATCGAGGACTGCCCAATGTCTCCCCCTCTATACAGGGGAGCGTTGAGGGTCAGAACTGGGCTGACCCAGAAGAAGGGGAGCTGGTTGAACTGCCGAAGGTGTCAGGGGTGTGTGAAGACTACATGGATATGGTAAGCAAGCATGCTATGCCTAACAAAAAGGGCTTACCTATCCACCCTAAGCTGGCTGCCAGCATCAACTATATGGCAACAAACCAGTTGCAGGAACAGGCCATTAATGCTACAGCAGACAAATATATGGCACCTGAGAACTGCAACTCATTGAATGTACCTGCAGTAAATAACCCTATTTGGGGAAACATGAGCCCCTCTAGTAGAGGCCAGGAGATTAAACTTCAGAGGATTCTGAAGCTCCTAACCGCAGGGATTACGGCAGTAGCAAGAACTGCAGTGGGTGTGGATATGCCGGAAGAATTACAGGATGCTTTGGCTCTACTCTGTAATACTCAATTTGAGATTAACAGTTTTAGAAAGAACATCATAAAGCCGGCGCTTAACCCCAAGTTTGCGGGGTTGTGTAAGCCTGGGAAGACTCAGCCTCCTAGCCTGCTGTTCGGGGAAGATCTCCCAAAGCAGGTTAAAGACCTTGACGAGGAGGCCAAGGCTTTGGGCCTTATAAAACCTGGCTACACTAAGCCGCAACACCCACACAGACAGCACCCCTACACATCCACCGGGCAGAGTTACCATAACAGGTCTGCCGGTGGTGAAAGCTCGAAGGCCGGCATTCCTGCACAGCGGTCTTTTTTAGGCCAAGGCCCAGGCCGGCCTTCTTGGAAGATGCGCCACTCCCAGAACACCCACAACCAACCAAGGAAGCAAGGACAGAAACCTCCACACCGGCAGTAACCATGGAGGTAGGTGGGTCTGGGGTCCCCAGGAACACATCTGGTCTAAATTCACTTTGTGTAGGGGGCAGGTTGCACATGTTCTTCGAGAATTGGCTCACTTTTACCTCTGATCCTTATATACTCAGAAGTATCCAGGGCTATAAAATTGAATTTATTCATGAACTCCCTACCCCGGTACAGCATGCACCTAGCCGGAAATTTGTCCTTTCCCTAAAAGAAAGGGCAGCAGGGCATGCTGAACTACAGAGATTAATAGAAAAAGGGGTAGTTGAGAAAGCCATCAAAGAACCTCAGTTCGTGTCTAATATATTCACCAAAAATAAAAAAGACGGCGGGTGCCGCATCATTATAGATTTGACCGATCTGAATACTTCTGTCCAGTATATTCATTTTAAAATGGACACCTTTAATACTGCGATACAGTTAATAGCCTATGGGTACTACATGGCATGCATTGACCTCAAGGATGCATATTATTCAGTACCCATACACAAGGATCATAGGAAATACTTAAATTTGTCTGGATGGGACAATTATGGCAATACAAAGCTTTGCCTAATGGATTGTCGTCAGCACCCAGATTGTTTACCAAGATATTAAAACCAGCTTTGGCCTATTTAAGGAAACAGAAACATACTGTTATGGCCTATCTTGATGACATCCTCATAGTGGGGGAGAATTTGGAAATGGCTACTTTGGCAGTTACAGCCACGAAACATCTTTTTCAGAAGCTGGGGTTTACGATACATCCAGACAAATCAATATTGGAACCTTCTACCACCATGAGATATCTGGGGTTCATTATTGACTCAGTGCAAATGTCTGTCACGTTGCCACCAAGCAAGGTGGAAGACCTGATAGAGGCTTGCAGGAGCCTCATTGGCATTAAGGTCCCATCCATTCGGCAGGTGGCCAGAGTGATTGGGAAGATAGTAGCTGCATTTCCTGCAGCACAATTTGGGCCCTTACATTACCAAAACTTACAAAGAGCCAAAATTACAGCGCTCAAAAATCATGCTGGCCATTTCGACAGGCCTATGAAAATTTCGGGAAAGGCAAAAGCCGAATTATATTGGTGGATGGGTAATGCCCAAAATTGTTCTAAACCTATCAATATCATCAATCCCTCGATCATCTTACAAACGGATGCCAGTGCCAAAGGGTGGGGAGCTACTAACACTACCTCTAGTTGTGGAGGTAGATGGAGTGCACCAGAGTTAACCCTATTTAAAAAACTTGGGGATTAACTATTCAGAAATGCTGGCAGCATTTCACGGCCTTAAAGCATACTGCACTAATATGCACAAAGTTCATATTAGAATACAAATTGACAGCACCACGGTGGTAGCATATATTAACCATATGGGCGGTATTAAGTCGATATCGTGTGATGAATTGGCTAACAATATCTGGCACTGGTGTCTGCAAAGAGAAATTTGGATCTCAGCTACTTACCTTCCAGGTAAGCTAAGTATAGTGGCAGACACCAGATCACGTAAATTCAACGACAACATAGAATGGATGTTGGATCGGAATGTGTTTTCAGATATTGTAGAACGTTATGGAACACCAGATATCGACCTTTTCGCGTCCCGGCTAAATCACCAACTACCAACATATGTTGCTTGGGAGCCAGACCCGGGGGCAGTAGCGATGGATGCCTTCTCGCTACATTGGGGGGATCTATTTTGCTACGCATTTCCTCCTTTCTGCCTCATCAGTCGGGTCTTGCAGAAAATAAAGCAAGACTCTGCATCGGGTATTTTGGTGGTGTCCGACTGGCCTACCCAACCATGGTTCCCTATGGTACAGAAGATGGCCACAGAACCCTGTATCAGTGTGAACAAAAGACCAAGCCTGCTCGTTCATCCTGTTACAGGAGAATGTCATCCATGTCATGACCGCATGGACTTGTTAATTTGCAGATTTTAAAACGGCCACTTCACAGATTCGGGCTCTCCAACAGGACCATTGATACCATCACAGCAGCCTGCAGAGAGTCCACAAGAAAGCAGTACCTGACCTACATCAGGAAATGGGAAGGATACTGCGTCACAGCCAACACGACATATGAAACCGCCACCATAACGGAAGTGCTGGAATTTTTGGCTACCCTTCATTTCGATGAGGGTTTGAGTTACAGTGCCATTAACTGTGCCAGGAGTGCCCTATCGTCCTACTTTGGCAAGGGGAGTGACCAATTGGGAATTGGGTCACATCCGCTAGTATCCAAATTTATGAGGGGAATATTCAATTCTAATCCCCCCAGGGCTAGATATAGCCATATTTGGGATATCAGCACAGTCTTGACTATGCTGCGAGGATGGACACCTAACACGGGACTCCCATTGGCGAAACTCACCTACAAGATGGTCATGATTATGGCACTTATCACGGCACAACGGGTCCAGTCCCTGCACAAACTTAACCTGGATGATATGGCAATCACCAGTGACAAAATCACTTTCTATGTACAGGGACTGCTGAAACAAGATCGACCCGGAGTGTCTGGACATACTTTGGAGTTTCTGGCTTACCCAGCAGATCCTCGTCTTTGTATCGTCTCAATAATATTACGATACATTACAGTCACTAAAAATCTTAGGGGCTCGGAAACAGCTTTGCTTGTTAGTCACAAGAAGCCCCATCACAGAGTCACGGTGCAAACCATTTCCAGATGGTTAAGGGTGGTACTGGATGCAGCGGGGGTGGATACTAACAAATTTAAATCTCACTCCACCAGGGCAGCATCCACCTCGGCGGCTAGAAGGATGGAGGTACCATTGGATCACATCCTGGCTACAGCGGGTTGGAGTAACGAAAAGACCTTCCACCGCTTTTACTATAAACCCGTGACCTCCCCTGACACTTATGCAGGGAGGATTTTAAGTGCTGCCAGATAGTTACCCTTAGGGGACACTAATTTGTTTGGTATGAATAAATACCTGATTTTGTTTTTCAGCCAGTGTCTTGTCTGAATTACGTTCATCCTCTTATCCCAACTTTAGCGGTGTGTGAGCATGGAGCTTCCAGGGCATGAAATCACAGAGCTTTGAAATCTTCACGTAGTCACTCACGTGACTCCGAAGTAAAATAGTAAGATTAAACGAGAACTTACCAGTTTGAAGTTTGATCTTTATTTTATGAGGAGTTACGATGAGGGATTACGTGCCCTCCGCTCCCAACCCGCTATTATAAAGATCACCTGGTATGGAAGTTCTCTTGTTTATCTTACTATATTAGTCATTGTGACTGTATTTCTGTGATTTCACACCACTGCTTTGAAGAAATGTCGCGCATGCGTGCTGGCGGGGTCTTCACGTAATCCCTCATCGTAACTCCTCATAAAATAAAGATCAAACTTCAAACTGGTAAGTTCTCATTTAATCTTACTATTAAATATAGAGCTCAGTTTATTCCTATTTTATTTGGAACATAAAAACATCATTTGAAGTGTTCAATGGAACAGGATCAAATGGTGTTACTTAAAGACCCTTGAGTATAATGCTCTATTGCTGAAGATTAATTCAGAGTTTCCTCTTCTTGGCTTGGTTACCTCAAGTAAAATAGCCAATGACAACCCACAACACTTGGAAAGAATGGTTCAATTGAAAAACAATTTCTTAGTTTTTTTAACTTTGTTCTTATATGTTGCACCAGGATACAGTACTCTCCATAATCTTTGGGACAAAGACCCACCATTTAATTTATTTGCTTCTGTATTTCACAATTTGAGAATTGTAATAGAAAAAATCACATGTGGTTAAAGTGCACATTGTCAGATTTTATTACAGGGTATTTATTCGTGAGAAAGACACCCAACAAAGCTACGGAAAGGCCTAATGAACCATCGTGGCCTAAACATCCATCAGGCGAGAATGAAATGCTCGGAGAAGGAGAAAGAGGTGCAGCGCACAGGCCTTGAACCTGGTGAGACGCAGGAGGAGCCCGGCCGGGAGCCACCCCACAGAGCCCAGTCCCTCCATGCACTAAAGTCTCCCAACCCCTGCAGAGTTGTTATTAAGATGGCTGATCCGTGAGGTGTTGCTGCTGGGACGCAAGTCAGGGCCTGATCAACCCCGGCTGGGTCGCCTGGGCGAGGTTGTCTGATGTTGTGAGACCCGAAGCACCCGATGACTCCAGGTCACATCACTGAGGATGCGTCCCAGCGCATCTAGAAAATATACATTTTTCACATACATTTTGGTGTCACCATGTAGAAATTACAGCTGTGTTTCTACATAGCCCCCCCCCCCCCCCCCCCCCCATCATTTCAGGGCACCATAATGTTTGGAACACATGGCTTCACAGTGTTTGTAATTGCACAGTTGTGTTTAATTGCCTCCTTAAAGCAGGTATAAGTGAGCTCTCAGCTCCTAGTCTTGTCTCCAGTTTTTCCATCACCTTTGGAAACTTTTATTGCTGTTTATCAACATGAGGACCAAAGTTGTGCCAATGAAAGTCAAAGAAGCCATTATGAGGCTGAGATACAAGAATAAAACTGTTAGACACATCAGCCTAACCTTAGGCTTACCAAAATCAACTGTTTGGAACATCATTAAGAAGAAAGAGAGCACTGGTGAGCTTACTAATCGCAAAGGGACTGGCAGTCCAAGGAAGACCTCCACAGCTGATGACAGAAGAATTCTCTTTGTAAGAAGGAAAATCCCCAAACACCTGTCCGACAGATCAGAAACACTCTTCAGGAGTCAGGTGTGGATTGTCAATGAGCACTGTCCGCAGAAGACTTCATGAACAGAAATACAGAGGCCACACTGCAAGATGCAAACCACTGGTTAGCCAAAAAAATAGGATGGCCAGGTTACAGTTTGCCAAGAAGTACTCAAAAGAGCAAGCACAATTCAGGAAAAAGGTCTTGTGGACAGGTGAGACGAAGATTAACTTATATCAGAGTGATAGCAAGAGCAAAGAATGGAGGAGAGAAGGAACTGCCCAAGATCCAAAGCACACCACCTTGTCTGTGAAACACAGTGGTGGGGGTGTTATGACCTGGGCATGTATGGCTGCTGAAGGTACTGGCTCACTTATCTTCATTGATGATACAACTGCTTATGGTAGTACCATAATTAATTCTGAAGTGTATAGACACATCCTATCTGCCCAAGTTCAAACAAATGCCTCAAAATATTGGCCGGCGGTTCATTCTACAGCAAGACAATGATCCCAAACATACTGCTAAAGCAATAAAGGCGCCTTTCAAAGCTAAAAAATGATCAGTTCTTGAGTGGCCAAGTCAATCACCCGATCTGAACCCAATTGAGCATGCATTTTATATGCTGAAGAGACTAGCCCCCAAAACAAGCATAAGCTAAGGATGTCTGCAATACAGGCCTGGCAGAGCATCACCAGAGAAGACACCCAACAACTGGTGATGTCCATGAATCACAGACTTTAAGCAGTCATTGCATACAAAGGATATGCAACAATATACCAAACATGACTACTTTCATTTATATGACATTGCTGTGTCCCAAACATTATGGTGCCCGGAAATGGGGGGGGGACTGTGTATAAACACTGCTGTAATATCTACATGGTGAAACCAAAATGTATGCAATTGCCTTTATTAAAATCTGACAATGTGCACTTTAAACACATGTGATTTTTTTTTCTATTCCAAATCACAAATTGTGAAGTACAGATGCAAATAAATAAATGATGGGTGTTTGTCCCAAAGATTATGGAGGGCACTGCATGATATTTCCTTTGACATAGTCCTTTGTCCTTGCCATGCTCTGAGTCATGCTACCATGAAACTTGGTTGGCAGCCCAAACTTGTTACATTAGGAAACTGTTGATCGGGAGATTTATGTTCAGTAGGGGTGGTACTCATTCCAAGCCCTTCTAAGTATATGGAACTGCGTTAGTTATTGGCAGTGACCTGTGCTGAGAGCAAAAATAAGACAAACTGGCTTTGTGTGTGATATATGGGAGATCAGCAAAAGTCATGCCCTTGTAGGCGTCAGAGTGACTAGACATCGCCAAACATCATCCAGTGGGAAAAACATACAAGCAAAAACCTGTTAATTGAGTGTTCTCTCCCCTTTTTTTCTCTTTCAATATTTCCTTTTTATTTTCACTATGTTTTATTTAACTGACTGTGCTGCGGTCATTGTTTCTCTGATTTTGGTTTGTGTTTCTCGTCAACTTTACTACTGGAGGGCCGGGACAATTTGAGCCATCTGTTTGTTACTTCTAGTTCGCGGTAGTTGTTGAACGGTTTCCTCTTGAGATCCTTAATGTGCACTGGGTGGACTCTACAGCTTGGCAAGGCCACCAGCATAATCGACGAGTCTCACCCCCGGTCACTCCCACTTCTCTCCTCTCCCATCAGACAAAAGGTATAGAAGTGAGAGAAGTACCAGATTCAGGGACAGTTTCTTCCCAGCAGTTATCAGGCAACTGAACCATCCTACCAACAACTAGAGAGCAGTCCTGAGCTACAATGTACTTCATTGAAGACCCTTGGACTATCTTTGATCAGACTTTACTGGATTTTGGATATCTTGCACTAAACATAGTTCACATTATTCCCTTTATGTATCTGTACAATGTAAACAGCTCGATTGTAATCGTGTATTGTCATTCTGCTGACTGGTTAGCACACAACAAAGGTTTTTCACTGTACCTTGGTACACGTGACAAACTAAACTAAATTGGGCTAAATTGTGGCTGCGACAGGCCCTATCCAAGAATATCCCACCTTCCTCAAGCTCACCATTCCAACAGCTGATTAAAATTATTGCAGATGTGCAGCTTGGAATAAAACCATTGACTTCATCAATTTCTGCTCCCACTTTGAGTCTGTGAGTTTTCTTTATAAACAACGCCTAGTCATTAATTATTTATTTGCGGAATTGTTTTCACTATTTGTTTCAACATCAGTGCAGTAACAAACTTGTTTTATTTTACCCAATTAGTTACTTCTGCAGAATTTCAAAAGTTTTGCGTGAGAATCTGCCACTTTGTCTTCTGGAGTATATCATTTTGTATTGCTTTTGCTTCTAGTTTCTAGGCTCTCCAACTATAAGCCACTAGTTGTAGATGTTGAAAGAGATCGTCATTCTTTTGACATCAGGGGATGCTAAAGTGCTTTATCAGCATTTAAGCATCTCTGAAGTGTAGACACTCAGGGAGCAAGGTAGCTAAATGTTCACAGTACGGCTCCACAAATAAAAAGGTGTTAAACACCAGGCGGGCTGTTATTTAAGATTATTTGAACATTAAGTATCAGCCTGAATGCTGAACAGAATGTCCCTATTAGTAATAAAGTGTGAATATATTGCTCCCGATGGATCTGCTGAGTTTAATGGAACCAAATGTGTGGAGCTGGATGAACCAACAAACAAAATCTAGGCAAGCATTCAATGCTGGAAACCAGAAAGGATTTTTCTTAACAGTTAAGCTCACAGATAGAATAGCAAATCTCCCTGAATTCTGCACTCTGTATCTTCCCCTTTCTTCTACCCATTGTACTCCAATTTGACTTGATTTGTATTTATGTAGAGTATTATCTGATATGATTAGATAGCATGCAAAACAAAGCTTTTCACTGTACTTCAGTGCATGTGACAATAATAAACCTAAATCTAATTGATTGAGTTAAGCGCTTGAGGATATTAATTCATCCGCTTTCTGTTAAACCACAAGGTAACATTTATTTTCTTAGATTAGGCCCAGAACCAAGGTGATGCACAAAGATCCCGGGTATATCAGCCTCATCTTCTGCTGTTTCTCAGGCATTAGCAGCTAGTTTGGAGCTCAAATTAATGTGTTGCTTGAGGATTCCATTCTTCTGCTCAATCATCACCTCGGCTAAAGATAGAGTCGCCTTGTGCTGCCCACTTGCGGCTTTAGAATATTTCGGGATACCTGGGCGGAGCAGTGGCGCAGTGGTCGAGTTAGGACCGGGTTCGGTCCTAACTACGACTACTGTCTGTACAGAGTTTGTACATTCTCCCTGTGACTGTGTGGATGCTGCGGTTTTCTCCCATGCTCCAAAGACGTACAGGTTTGTCAGTTAATTGGCTTCGGTAAAATTGCAAATTGTCCCAAGTGTGCAGGATAGTGCTGGTGTGCGGGACGATCGCTGGTCGGCGTGGACTTGCTGGGCCGAAGGGCCTGTTTCTGTTCTGCATCTCTAAAGTCTAAATTTAGATTGTGCATGTGCATCCTTTTGTCAGCCATTGCCATCTGATTAGTGCATGGAGCTAGATGAACCTGCATTTTAAGCTAATTTACTGTACATCTTTCTATATCAGGTTCCTGAGTTCGTAAAACCCAGTCACAGAAGCCTGTGAATCAACTCGAGGTTAGTTTTTTTTTCTCCATCCCCATTCCCCCCCATACCACCACCACCACCACTTTTGACCTCTTGGGTGGATTCCTTTCTGAACCGATAGTTTTGCATGTCGACAGAGGGAACTATTAGAGACTACTCCCTGCACAAAAAACAATATGCATTTGCTTTTTACTACCAATGAACTATGCTAAGCCCCTAGCATGGTTGGTGCTGTCACATTTAATTGAGGTCGGATTGTTAATCTCCTCTTCATGGCCCTTCATTTCTCCCACATCCATAAAAATAATGACCACCATTTCACTGGCAGTAAGAGCAGACGTGAGCTACAAGCCACTTTGAGGCAGCCGTTTGCTGTGCTGCTATTGAAGGTTGTTATTGCTTTACCTGAATTATTATTCCTTCTACCTAATTACTGGAAGCACCACTTCATTCCCAATCACAATATTCTTGCCCTCACACAAATTTCACCCATCTCTTTGTCCAAGTTTTCAGACTGAACCAGAATCTTCGCGATCGATTCTCTGACCTTCTTTCCTAGTCAGGTTGAACTTTGCTCACTTCCACCAACCTAACAATGCCTCACTCTGCCCATAACTCAGCCTGTCTAGACCTGAAAACTTTAATCCAGACTTTTTATTTGTTCTAGAAGTAAATTACATCAACAATCTCCTGGCCAGCACCCATCCTCAGTCCAAAGTAAACTTCACTCCATTCAAAGTGCTACTGGTTGTGTCTTGCATCACACAAGCCCCACACATTCATCATTCCTGTCATCTCCAGAATATTTTCCTTTATGTTTAAAATTCCTCACAGATACTGTTTAACCTCCATCTTATTCTGGATGTGCTTTCAACTCTCTGACAACATACTCTATACTTCCTTCTCCAGACTGCTTTGTTTTTCCACTTCCCTTTGTTCCATTATGACATTTCTTAAAACCACCACTTCTCCCAACTTTTGATCTATTGTCTTTCATCCTTAAATGAAAGCTACTTTCATTAAATCAAGAGGCGTGTAATGTGTGCAGTATTCATGCAGAACTCCTCCTTACTTGAGCAATGAGAGTTTTCAGTAAGATTTATTGTTGCTTGGTGATATAAATATCACACAAAACTTAATAAGGTATTTCCAATTGCTCCTGACTTTTGTGTTGAAACACCGCATCAATTAAATGTCCGACGCGTATCCAAGAGATAATTCACCCGTTGATTTGTGTGTTGATTAAGGGAGAATTATTGGTTTAGAATCAAGTAATTTCATATTAATTTCTACGTGAACCAGTGAAACAGGATTGTTTTAAAGTATTTTCTGCAAAACTGAACATTCCAGTTCTGTTTTGGAATGTCAATCTAACTTGAGTTCAAATCCTGAAAGTGATTTCAATGATCACATTTATAATTGTGGTGATGTTTTGGTGAGCCTTGCACCAGCACACCCAGGAAACATGTCACGGCAGCACCGCTTGGGTAGAGATTTGGGCCAGTTTAATGAGGCCCCCATGAGAAATTGCAGATGGAGTACATAGTACCATGCACTAAATGTAGGTTTTGCACATGCTGCCCTATCTATCACACATGATACCTTGCACTTTATTTAGTTTTGTTCAGTTTTGTTTATTCACACGTGTACCGAGGTACAGTAAAAAGCTTTCATATGAAATGCATGTTCCACTTGACTCGTGCCATAATTACTTCATTACTTGTGCTCAACAACCTCCCTATATGTGGTATGAATATACATTTAAAACATTCCATTGATTAGCACACCAATTTATTGCCCAATGGCAAATGACTGCTCCTAGCAAGAGTCAGATTGGTCTACTTTAGCATTACAAATTGCAAAATATTTCTAGCTCCACTGCCACAGCGTGATCTTTTCCAGAAGCAGCTATGGTTTAGTTGACCTTACATAAGTGATAATGGGCAAGTGGTTTGACATGAAAATATCTCTGGGGGATTTTCACAATGGTAGTTATTAGAGCTGGTGCAGGAGATGGAAGGAAGGAAACAGTGGTAGCAGAGGCAGAATGTATGTGGTGAAGGCCACCTCTGTTAATGTGGGTGACCAAATGAGAAGTAGTCAATGAAACACAAAGAAAGTAATAAGAAGGAACTGCAGATGCTGGTTTACACCAAAGATAGGTGCAAAGCGCTGGAGTAACTCAGCTAGTCAGGCAGCATCTCTGGAGAACATGGACATGGTTTCTGCAAAGGAAGGATGGTTGCCGCATTCCAGTTTCAGGACAACAAGATCAGATTGCATCTGATGATATTGCTTTATGCTCCTCTGTTTATTATTGTTTTTATTATTTCTGAATCGCCATTCCCAGTTGTGTAAATGATCACTATTTTTCTGTTGTTGCAGGTGTGCACATTTAGCTCCTGCAGAACCGGTGGGAAACTTGGAAATTAGAGTTGGATTTCTCCCAACTGAGCATGCAAGGAAAGAGGCATTTAGAAAATGGGAGTTGCACAGAGATGGAGGATAACAGGAACATTTGAAACTACCTTGGCTTTTGCACCTTAACATTGGTGCAAACAATCTTGGAGACCTTCAGCCAGTGCGGTGATTTGATGTCTTAAGTCATCTTGGAATTCCCATCAGTGGAAAAGCTAGACAAATTAATGACGTGATGGACATTGATGCAAACAATTAATCTTTTGCATTCAGGGCTTGAGTTAAACTATTCTCTGGTATGTTCGGGTAATGGGTTTTGGGACCAATTGATGCTAAGGGATTCAAAAACTTGTCACTAAATTACAAGCTGACCATTTAAGCAATCTGATTTTGTTACTGAGGAATATATTTTGCCCGTTCTATTCCTGTGATACTTTTCAGTAATGGGTTTCCCCTCTGGGTGTTGCGGAACTTCAGTTCTCTGCATATTGCTGATATCCATTATCAATAGCTCAGTAGTATTACATGATGTGTATCTGTCAAAGCAGCAGCAAAGCAAGGGCTTAAGAAACAATCAAAGTGCCACCAGAATACTATTATTCCCACTCGCCTTAAGGTGACAAAGCAAGATGAGATATCTTCTGGGGAAAATTGTGAAGAACATTCTCCATTAATGCAAATATCTGAAATATCTGGCCGTGCACTCGGGCAGAAGTGAACTTAATACTGTGAGTTTAAACCTGTGGAATTTTATATACTGTCATTTCCTACCTGGAATTTCTTGAATTCAATTGTGCATGACTCTGTTTTGGGGATTAACTTGTTAGCATTGAATTTTTGTAAATTATTTTTGTAACTTTATGCTAACATTTAAGATTTTAAAACAAATCTAATTTGGTTGTTAATTCAACATTTTAAATAAAACTATAATTGGTGATGCCTCCAAGAGGAAGATGTTTTTTGTTTATTAATTTTTTTGTAAGCGAAGAAAAGGGAGGATGGAAAATCAGCAACAAGGAAGAACCAACTGCTTAATAAAGTATTCAGCACGTAATATCATGGTTCTGAAAAGTGTGAAAAGTCTAAAGAGATTTGGCACATCAAGGAATACTGAAACAAAATTCTACAGATGCACCGCAGAAAGTAGACGCAGGGAACTGCATATGCTGATTTACCAAAACAAAACTGCTGGAGTAGCTCAGCAGTTCAGGCAGCATCTCTGGAGAACATGTAAAGGCGACGTTACGGGTTGGGACCTAAAACATCATCTATCCACTAGACTAGGTGGCACCCATTCGGTCCCTGTCACACAGGAGGCTTGGTCCTCCACCACTCACCCAGAGTCCCCGACTGCACAGGCACAGCTCATTTCCCACATCCCTAACACTCTCCCCCTCCTCTTCAGCCTCCCTCTTCTTTTCCCTCTCCTCCTCCCCTCCACTATCCCTCCCTCACCTCTCTCCCCCTCTCCTTTCCCCTAACCTGTCACTCCCTCCCCTGTCACTCCCTCCATCCATCTCCTATCCCTCTGTCCCCCACTCCTTGCCTCCCCCTATCCCCCCCCACTACCCCTCACCACCTCCACTGCCCTCCTCTCCCTCTATTCCCCACTCCCTACCTCCCCCCCTCTCTCTATTTCCCCCACTCTCCCTCCTCACATTTTCCCTCTCCTACCCTCCCCCAATCCCTCCCTCACCTCTCCTTTCCCCTACACTGAGTCACTCCCTCCATAACTCCTCTCCCCTCCCTACTCCCCTGCCCACCCTCTATCCCCCACACTCCCTCCCCAGGATCTCGAGTTTGCCGCTCCACTCCCTTCCGTTGCTCGGAGGAGCATCAGCAATGGCGCCCTCAGATCCAGGCCTCAGATCCTCGGCTAGGCCCGGAAGCACCAGCAGCTACGGCCACACCAGAGTGTGGGCGGGGGGGGGGGGGGGGGGGGGGAGAGCTCGGAGAAAAGACAGGGAAGAGCCATGGGGGAGAGGGGGATATCACAGGGGAAGGGGCTGGAGCTGTGGGGTGTTGAGTTTGGGACACAGCGGGCGCTGGATGATCTACACTGGGGTCAGATTCTCCGCTTTCCATTTGGCGACAACTCCGACTCCGAGCAGGGCCACTTCTGGTCCCTCTGAAAATTGTGTCCGGTTGGAGACCTCTGCCGGCCACCCGCAGCGCCCCTCGGCTCCAGTAAAGATGCAATGGCGCAGGGAGGGGCGGACCATCCCGCGGAGGGACAGGGGAAGAGACCAATCCGCGTGGTGCTGACAGGCAGGAGAGGAGATCGTTCTTTTTTACGATTTTTAAACCTTGCTAACTTTCACAATATACTCCGATCGGAACGAAACTTCTTGTAGTCGCAGCACAGGAGAACGGTGAATGAGCTGGCAAAAAGTATTTGCGCAATAACATACCGTTTTTGCGCAAACCGGAAGAGCACAAGATCAGAGTTTTAGTTATGGATGGATGGACTGATGTATGTTCTTGAGATGCTGCCCGACCCGCTGAGTTACTACAGCACTCTGTCTTTGTTCACTGTAGTAAGTATCCTGACTGCTAACATCATTGCTACGACCTGGATCATTGGAATTGCAGTTTAATGACTGGAATATTTAAATGCAAGTGAATCTGATTTTTTTCAAATAAAGATCATGTCAGTGAATGACAACAGTGAAATAAAATGAATAGTGAAATGCCTGGATAGAGTGGAGAGGATGTTTCCATTCGTGGGAGAGTCTGGGACCAGAGGCCATACCCTCATAATAAAAGGATGTACCTTTGGAAAGGAGAAGAAGGATTTCTTTACCCAGAGGGTGGTGAATCTGTGGAATTCATTGCTCTGGAGGCTGTCAATGGATATTTTTAAAGTGGAGATTGAAAGATTCTTGATTTGTACGGGTGTCGGGGCTTATGGGGAAAAGGCAGGAGAACGGGGTTGAGAGGAAAAGATAGATCAGCCATGATTGAATGGCAGAGTAGACTTGATAGGCTGAATGGCCTAATTCTGCTCCTAGAACCTATGAACATGACCAGATTGGTGCAAAATAAATGACTCCAGAGCCACCATAGACAAGTAGCAGTCCATCTCATTGGAGTCCCTTCAGTCATTTATTCACACCAATTTCACAGTTTCCATTCACTGATGTGACCTTTATTCTGAAAATAAAAATCAGATTTCAGGAAATGGTCACAGATGTTGGTATTGACGGCAATACCCACATCCCTTAGATAAGTACTTTAAAGAAAAAAAATTTGATTCAAACAGCAAATAGCTGTTTCTCATCAGTAAGCTTGGATGGCGTGAGAGGAGAGAAATTAGTTCAGTCATTAAGCATCCGTAGAAATGAACCCAATCCTCTTCTCGACTAATATCCGCACAGATGTAGTTCCATATGCAGCACAGCTTCAAGAGGGTATCCTGCTTAATGTTTCCACATCTGACACTTAGCCATATAAATGCTCTGCCAAACCAGAGATCAAATCCAAACACTGTGGCGTGCTACTGAACAATATGGTCTAATTTTCCATTGTGACATTTGTATTCTTTTGAACATATGTGAAGACCAAAGTGGTATCTATATGCCACCGAATGGCCTACTCCTGCACCTATTTTCTATGTTTCTATGTATCCTGCAATTGCTATATATTTTTTAAATTGTCAACCCAATTCACTAAAATGTAAATCATGGACACCTTGAAATTGGCAGATATATATGGATTTCCTAGATAGGATCAAACTAAAATCTTAACTGTTGTTTCTCCTGTAATCACTTCTCAATTTTGTTAACTTTGTAAGCCAATATGGTCCTGAAAATGTGAATACACTTCAAGCAGTTGACAGCACCATAAAATGTTATGAATTCATTGCACACTCTTGACTTGACTCTTGACACTTGATTACACATTTTTGTAAGTCAGCTGCCCACAAATAAATAATTCAACATTCTCAAGATGTTTTAAAGTTGTAAGATTTTGCCAATTCTTTAGGCTTGCTTTCAAAGGATGATGCAATCCTGAATTCACAAGTTATAGGAGTAGAATTAGGTCATTCATCCCATTGAGCACTCCACCATTCATGGCTGATCTCTGCCTCCTAATTCCATTTTCCTGCCTTCTCCCCATAACCCTTGACACCAGTTGTTATCAAGAATTGAAAACAAATTTTATTTCCAGAAGTTCTTCTTTGAAAGCAATTGGCTGCAGTAGTCTAGGACTGTGAGAAGGAGTGGCCTGGTTGTATTTTACCATGTTGACCGTGCCTCGGGAACAAACCAAGAGTCTGGAGGATAAAGTAAATGAGTTGATAATGGAAAGCGTCTTAGATCAGCCAGAATTCGCCCCAGCCTGGCTGATTTTATTTCATTCCTTGAGGGATGAAACGTATTATTGCACATCAATTGTCTCTGGAGCCGATAACTGTTAATCCAGGTCCTGGCTGAATAGCTGTGAGGCACAATAGTTGTTTGATCTTTGCAATGAGTTCTGCAACAGATTTTCACCATCTCCCATTCCTGAGTTTTCACTTAATTACCTTCTGATGAGGACTTAATTCTATCTGATCAGCATTCTAAGTTGTTGTGCAGTTAAACCAATTTCTCCTCGGAATTAAAGCTCCTGAAACACACAGCTATCTAAAACCATTGGACTAATGCTATTCTGTGAAACTTTGCTTGACCAATTTATAAGTAGATTAAACAAAACTCTGGAAATGCTTAGCAGGTCAGGAGCGATCTGTGAAGGATTAGTGTTTCAGCACCAAATGTTACCTCAGTTAGTCTCTCTACAGATGCTGTCTGGCCTTTTGAGAATTTCCAGCAAACCTTAGATTACTAGCGTTTCTAAGTATTGCATCTGTTGCATATTTGCTCCATCAGAAGTCTGGTAGCATTGGGTATAATGAAACCATGTTCAAATTAAATGAGTGTCAGGATGTACCAGGATGATTGGATTACCTTTTTTCTCTGCGGATCGGTTAGATTAACATGTGTCACAAGGAAGATGTCAGAAATTGTTAGTCAAGACTTTGTAATGTGGTATTTAGGAAAATTCAAGCTATTTCGGCATAGTCAACATGGTTTAGTGATGACGGTATCATGTTTGAATAATTTTTTTTTAAATAATATTTTTATTAGAAGTAAGCATTTCACAATGCTAAAACAAATTTACAAATACCAACTTAATTTGGTATTTATACAAATATCACATTGATTATTATTATCTTCTGTTTTTTAGAAATAGAGAGAAAAAGAAAAAAGAATAGGTTTTAAATCAATAAAGGTTGTGATTAAATAATGATTTTGATTATATATAAAAAAAGAAAGGAAAAAAAAAAGAAACCAATTAATATATATCTATTTAATATATATATTTTTTTTAAACAGTAAAAAGTATTATATATATATATAAAAGAGAAACAACAAAATATATTGTAAATAAAACTATTACAAATGATAATATCAATAGAGACATGTATACAAATCCCAGTTTGAAAATGAATTATTTTCATCAAATCCTGTCGGGTACCCATTGAGTTGTGATGCCAAGAACAGCTACCCCCTCAAATATTGTATATATGGAGACCATATCTGTTCAAAGATTTCATATTTGTCCATTAGGACAAATCTAATTCTTTCCAAATGCAACGTCTCCGACATCTCTGCTGTCCACATTTTAATTGTGGGGGATAATGTTCCCTTCCAAAATTTCAATATTATTTTTTTCCCTATTATCAAACAGTAATCAAAGAAATTTATTTGATTTACTGTTAATACCAATTTTGAGTCCGGAATTCCTAATATTATTAACTTTGGATCTGGATCCAGTTTAACTCTAAGAACTTCAGAGATAACTCTAAAGATTTCTATCCAATAATAATTAAGTTTTGAACACGTTACAAAACTATGTGTTAAATTGGCTTCTAAATTCTGACACTTATCACAAATAGAAGAAATGTTAGGAAAAATTCTATTTAATTTGGTTTTCGAATAATGTAATCTATATAATACTTTAAATTGTATCAATGTATGCCTAGCATTTAACGAACAACGATGTATACGTTGTAAAGTTTCTTCCCAAGTTTCTTTCGTTATAGATAAACCTATTTCATTTTCCCATGCTTGTCGATATATTTCTGTTGTTGGATTCTCCCTATCCAAAATAATATTGTATATATAAGCTATTAATTTTTCTGTATTTGGGTGCTTGTTAAACAGTTCATCTAATAATCCTGGTTCTTTATTTTTATAATCTTGTGTGTTTGACTTAATATAATCTCTAATTTGTAAATACCTAAACAAATTATGTGATGGCAATCCATAGATATCTTGTAACTCCTGAAATGAAAGAAATTTTCCTTTTCTGTAAAGGTGTTCTATCCTTTTAATTCCTAAATCATCCCAATGTCTAAACCCCCTATCTAATATAGAGGGTTTAAATAAAGGGTTATTCATAATTGGTAGGTTAAGTGACAAATTATCTAAATGTAAAGTCTTAACTATTTGTTTCCAAATGCGTCTATTACTATGAATTATAGGGTTGTCCCTATAAAAAAATTTTTGTACTTCCCTTGGTGCAAAAAGAATCGAACCTACATTAAAAGGTAAACAATCTTCCTTTTCCATCTTTAACCACATTGGTTCATGATCCAAATTTACCCACCAAAAATTCATATTCTTAATCTGAACTGCCCAGAAATAATATAAAAAATTTGGAAGTGCTAATCCTCCATTTATCTTGGATTTACATAAATGTTTTTTACTTATTCTATGATTTTTATAGTCCCAGATAAAAAACTATTAACAATGTTATCAATTTTTTTTCAAAAAGTTTTCGGGAGATAAAAGGGAATAGCTTGAAACAAATATAACAGTTGTGGTAAAAAAAAAACATTTTTATAGCATTTATTCTACCAATCATAGATATAGGAAGTGTTTTCCAATATAAAATATTTTTTCTAAGTTTATTTAATAATTGAGGATAATTAGATTTAATTAATGAGTTATAGGATTTAGATACATTAATTCCTAAATATTTAAATTTGTCTAACTATTTTTAGTGGATATTGTTGTAATATATTTGATTTTATTCCAGTTATAGGCATAATATCACTTTTATTCCAATTAATTCTATATCCAGAAAATGTACTAAATTTAGTTATAACATTAAATAGCTTAGGAATACTAATCTCCGGTTTTGTAATATAAATTAAGATATCATCTGCGTATAGAGATATTTTATTAGTTGTAGTATCAGTATTATATCCATATATTTCTGGTTCAGATCTAATCCTTTCAGCTAAAGGCTCTATCACCAGAGCGAATAACAAAGGCGATAGCGGACATCCTTGTCTACAACCCCTATAAAGCTTAAATTTAGCTGATAATATTTGGTTAGTTAATATTCTTGCAGTAGGATTCGAATATAGAATTCTTACCCATTTACAAAATCTATCCCCCAATTGGAATTTCTCCAGTATTTTAAATAAATATGGCCATTCAACCTGATCGAATGCTTTTTCTGCATCTAAGGATATAACAGCTAATTCCGTATCACATACTCTTTTTGAGTATATAATATTGAATAATCGTCTCAAATTGTGGGATGAATAACGTTTTGGAATAAAACCTGTTTGATCATGATGTATTATTTTAGTGATCACCAAACTTAATCTCCGAGATAAAACTTTAGCTAATATTTTTTGATCTGTATTTAAAAGAGCAATTGCTCTGTATGATCCAGGGTCTTCCAAATCCTTGTCAACCTTAGGAATAAGTGTAATTGTAGATTCATTTAAAGATTCCGGTAATTTTCCTTTTTCTTATGTATATTTATACACTGTATGTAATCTTGGGGAAATCAGATCTTGAAATTTCTTATAAAATTCTGCACTCAGGCCATCAGGGCCCGCAGCTTTTCCATTATTTAATGATCCAATTGATTCTTCAATATCTTTTACTGATATATCAGCGTTTAACAAGTCTCTACCTTCCTGATCTAAGCTGTTAATATGACATTTTTGTAGGAATGTTTCCATTCCATCTGTTTGTCCTGTTAATTTAGATGAATAAAGATTTTGATAGTATTGTAAAAATATATCATTGATGTCTTTCGGTAAGGTCGATATATTTCCATGCTCAGATCTAATTCTATGTATCATTTTTTCATCATCTCGTTGTCTGAGTTGTCGTGCCAACAATTTTTGTGGTTTATCTCCAAATTCAAAATGCATTTGTTTAGTTTGTTGAAAAAGTTTAATTACTTGATTAGAGTATATTTTATTTAGTTTATATTTTAATATAGCAATTTTATTACTTAACACTTTGGAAGGATATTTTGTATTTTCAATATCTAATTGTTTTATCTCCTTTTCCAACTTTTGTTCCGTCTTTCGATTTTCTTTGTTAAAATATGCTTGTGCTGATATTATTGCACCGCGCACAAATGCTTTAAATGTATCCCAAAGAAGTGATGGTGAAATTTCAGGTTTGTCATTAGTTTCAAAAAATAGTTTAATCTGTTTTACCAAGTAATCATAACAAGCCTTGTCCTTTAATATTTGGGGATTAAGCCTCCAGTTAGGAGTTTTATTAATTATATCTTTTAATTTTATCTTAAATGTTAGTGGAGCGTGATCCGAAATAATAATATTATGATATTTTGCATCATACGTAAATGGAAGTCGTTTTGAATCTGTTAAAAAATAATCTATCCTCTAATAAGTTCCGAATACAGGCGAAAAAAAAGAATATTCTCGTCCCGATGGGTTATCTATTCTCCAGATATCCTTAACATTTGCTGTACTAATAAAATAATTTATAAGTTTACTTGACTTAGAGATAGCTTTCCTTTTCATTGAAGATCTATCTAAATAGTTATCTAAAGTACAATTAAAATCACCCCCAATTATTAAGTTATATTGAGTAGATATAGGGATATTATTAAATATTTTCTTAAAAAATAATGGGTTATCAAAGTTAGGGGCATATATATTCATAAGGATTACTTTCTTAGAGTATAATTCCCCTGTAATTATTACATATCTTCCCTCCGTATCCTCTATTATAGAGCTTTGTTTAAAAGGTATACCTTTACGAATAATTATTGCTACCCCTCTAGACTTATGTATAAATGAAGAGTGATACACTTTCGAAATCCATTTAGCTGTTAATCTGTGTCGAGCATCTTTTTTGAGGTGGGTCTCTTGAAGAAAAGTGACATCTGATTTCAATCTGTTTAATTGGGCTAACACCTTACCTCTTTTAATTGGTTCATTAATTCCCTTAACATTCCAACTACAGAAGGTGATTCCATCACACCCAGTCTTCACATTAATGTCTTGCATTTTACTATTAGGGTGGTTTATATTGGAGTAGCCGTCTCGGCCCATCCAACTCAACATTACACCCAAACATTGGATCGATGAAAATTAATATATGTCTTACTATTCCATATACACGTCTCCTTAAACTAATTATATAATACCAATCATAAATATATTCATATAATATATAATATAGAATCAAATATCTAATATACAAAAAAAAAGATGTGAGTAAAAGTGAAGTGAAGGGTGTTAATAAAGTGCCCGGAAAAAAAAGTAACTACGCCTATATATAGTGTAGTGTGTGTTAGTGTAAGCCACACTAGCGTGGCTACTAATCTACGGACTTCCGTTTAAAAAAAAAAAAGATGTTAATAGTTCCAGCTCCTATCTTGAGTGCTGCATATATTGGGGTGGGGTACTAAATTTATATACTTAGTGATAATTCATATTACTAGTATCTATTGTGATTAATGTTATGATAAGTGATACTATGTTAGGGGGATAAGTGATACTATGTTAGGGGAATAATTGACATTTTTAAGGGATAGTTAATACAAAACTATGACTATTATGTACTAATTTATTTATTAGTAATCTATCCATCTCTCTTTAAACCAAAATTAAAGTCCGTGTCCATTATTCCTCCTCTCTCTCCATGGATAATTCATAACCGCAGGTGGGTAATAAAAGTTCAGTCGTCTTCTTCTTCCTCTTGTTCTGCTTCCTCTTCTGTTTTCTTCTGTATGTTTCGAGCGAATTCCAGTGCTTCTGTATGTTTAACGAAACGGTACTCCTTATTGTTGTAGGTTACTCTTAATGTTGCTGGGTACATCAGGCCATATCTCAGATCCTTTATATCCTTTATATTCCTCAGAATACCTCTTGTTTCTGTGAATAAAGATCTTCTCTTGGCCACTTCTGCGGGGTAATCTCTGAAGATACTAATATTATCCACTTCGTATTTAAGATTTTTCTTACGTATTATTATCTTCATCGTGTCTTCAAAAACATGATCGTAAGCCACCTTTGCAATCATTTGTCTTGGGGGTGCATCTCTCCCAGGAACCCGTCTTAATGCCCTGTGTGCACGGCCCAACAGGGGTTCTTGATCCAGATTCAAAATATCCTTTAGTAGTTTTGCAACAAATTTTCGAGGGTCTTGATTTCCCTCACGACCCTCGCTCAATCCAACTATACGCAAATTCTTACGCCTTTGACGTCCCTCCAAATCGATACATTTCTCATTTATTTTGTGTAATAATTCTGATAGACGTTTGTTCTCGGAGCGGAGCTTCTCTCTCTCCTTAGTGTTTGATGCGGCAAGCTCAGTTAGCTCTTTAATTGCATCATTTTGTTGGTCGAGCGAGATTAAAATAGGATCTATCTTCTCATCCAGCATTCTTTCCATCCCAGCAACTTTGTCATTTACCTCCACCATTTGGTTTTGTAACTTAGCGTCAGCCTTTTCTTTCCATTCGCTCATCATAATCTTTACCGTCTCTATAACTTCTTTTTTTAATTCATCTTTAATTTTCTCATGAAACACCAGAATATCTGCTCTTAAAGTTTTTATTTCATCTTTATACTCCTTCTTCATTTCTTTAAGCATTTTCTTCATCTCACCTAGGATGGTGTTTTTAAGCTCCTCCATTTCAGTTTTCCTCTGTGAGATCTCCTCTTGGGAAGCAGCCAAACTCGAGCTCAGGGCTCCAGCGGGGCCTACTTCCTTTCTTGAAGGTCTTTTTCCACCGGTGGGGGGGGAGCGTTGCATCTTATTTTCTTATTAAAGTCGCGCGCCTGATGACGTCACGCACCTTTTCAACGCTACCGGAGCCGTTCACAGTCGTTCTCCTGTGGTAAGCTAGTTTAGTTGACCCCTTTACCCCCGTTTTTTCTTCAGTTTTTAACGGAGCTGGAATGGCGCGACTTTCACTTACTCCATGGCGCCAACCGGAAGTCATGTTTGAATAATTTATTGGCAATCTTTGAAGTAATACCGTGCTTGTAGATAACGGTGAACTGGTGTGTATACTATATTTAGATCACCAGAAAATCTTTGAAAGATGTTACATCAAAGTTTGCTGCAGAGAACAAAAGTGTATGATTTAAGTGGTAACACATGTTGGTGTGGATAGATGATTATTTGTCTGACAGGAGTCAGAGAGTGGGCATAATTGATTCATGTTGTGGTTGTTGCAATGTTAGCAGAGGTGAGATGTAGGAATGAATGCTCCACATTTTGAAATATATAGTTACCTATGTGAAGCACTGAAGATATGATTGCTAAATTAGTTGACGATGATTTGTATGAAAGCATGCCATGAAGAGATTATAAGGAGGCAACAAGGGAACATGGTTTGGTTAGGTGTATATGGGACTAGAGTGGATGGGTCATGATCAGCATTGATGAGAGATCAACAGATTTACTGTATATAACTGTTTTAAAGTCAGTGAACAAAGATGTGTGAAATTAAGTACAATGTGGAAACAAAATAAATGGTTAGTTTTGGAAATGAAAATTGGAAACAAAATTAAATTATCTAAATAATGAGACAATGTGGAGTTTTGAGATACAGAAGGTTCTAAGAATCATAGTATCTGATTTTCAAAAGGTCAGTACACAGGTAGGGAAGTGAATAAGAAAAGAGAGGAGTTAGAAGAGTGAACAGTGTCAATCTCGTTCCGTATGGGGTCGTGTTCATGAGCTGGAGGCATTATAGAGGTATACCAGCTTGGTGTCAGGAATGTTATATGACAGTAGACAATATGAAAAAAGATTTGTCTCTGCTGGTGTCCAGAGGAATGAGAGTGGATTTGATTGCATACAGAGATCTAGGAGTACACATCTGTGAAACCGACAGTTTAGTGAAGAAGACGTTTGGTGCCCTTGTCTTCATTGGCAATGATATTGAGTACTAAAGTTGGGACATCATAATAATACAAGTCATTGATGAGACCACATTTGGGAGTACCCTGTGCTATTCCAATCACCCAGCTTGACCTTAGACTTTACTTTAGACTTTAGAGATACAGCGCGGAAACAGTACATCTCTGGAGTATGGGAGGAAACTGGAGCCCCTGGGGAAAACCCACGTGGTCACAGAGAGAACACCATTGCCTCGTTTTCATGAGAAGGCTTAGGAAGTCCCACCATGTCCCCACCAATCCTCATCAATTTCAGCAAATGTGCCTTAGAAGGCATTTTATCAGGATGATTCATACCATGCTCTAAAAGTTATTCCCTTTATCATGTATTTGTGTGTTGTTGGAGTGTATGTGCCTGTGATGCTGCTGCAAGATTTTCATTGTACCTCATTCCAATAAGCTTGACGAGAAAACAACAGAATGGAAGGAAGGATTTAATTAACAGACAATTACAGGGCAATGGTGAAACTCCAGGGAAATGGGACTCATAGGTTTGCTCGTGAAAACCTAATGGGCTGAATGTCCTCTTTTTGTGCTGCAATTTGCTTCTACGGAAGCTTCATTGGATGTGGTCTGGGAAAGGAGGATGCTCCTCAAACTGCGGAGCATCATGGACAATACAGCAGCCCCCTTCATGACACACTGGTCAACCTGAGGAGCACCTTCAGCAACAGACTGGTTCCACCAAGATCTGATCTCTTATATGGGACCTTGTCAAAAGCCTTCAGAAAGTCCAGATATAACACATCCACTGGTTCTCCCTTATCTACTCTACTAGTTACATCCTCAAAAAAGTCTATAAGATTCGTCAGACATGATTTACCTTTCATAAATCCATGCTGACTTTGTCCAATGATTTCACCACTTTCCAAATGTGCTGCTATCCCATCTTTAATAACTGACCTAGCATTTTCCCTACTATCGATGTTAGACTAACTGGTCTGTAATTTGCCTGTTTTCTCTCTCCATCACTTTTTAAAGAGTGGGGTTACATTAGCTACCATCCAATCCTCAGGAACTACTCCAGAATATAAAGAGTTTTGAAAAATTATCATGAATGCATCCACTATTTCTGGGGCTGCTACCTTAAGCACTCTGTGATGCAACCTATCTGGCCCTGGGGATTTATCGGCCTTTAGTCCATTCAATTTACCTAACACCACTTTCCGGCTAACCTGGGTTTCACTCAGTTCCTCCATCTCAATTGACCCCCAGTCCCTTGCTATTTCTGGCAGATTATTTATGTCTTCCTTAGTGAAGACAGAACCAAAGTAGTTATTCAATTGGTCTGCCATGTCCTTGTTCCCCATGATCAATTCACCTGTTTCTGACTGCAATCATCTATCCACACCTACATTTGTTTTAACTAATCTTTTTCTCTTCACATATCTATAAAAACATTTGCAGTCAGTTTTTATGTTCCCTGCCAGTTTTCTTTCATAATCTATTTTCCCTTTCCTAATCAAGCCCTTTGTCCTCCTCTGCTGGACTCTGAATTTCTCCCAGTCCTCTGTTAGGCTGCTTTTTCTGGCTAATTTGTATGCTTCATCTTTTGTTTTGATACTATCCCTGATTTCCCTTGTTATCCACGGATGCGCTACAGTCCCTAATTTACTCTTTTGCCAAACTGGGATGAACAATTGTTGTAGTTCATCCATGCAGCCTTTAAATGCCTTCCATTGCATATCCACTGTCAACCCTTTAAGAATTAATTGCCAGTCTATCTTGGCCAATTCACGTCTCATACCCTCAAAGCTACCTTTCTTTAAGTTCAGAACCCTTGTTTATGAATTAACAATGTCATTCTCCATCCTAATGAATAACTCAATCATATTATGGTCACTCTTGCCCAAGGGGCCACGCGCAACAAGACTGCTAACGAACCCTTCCTCATTACTCAATACCCAGTCTAGAATAGCCTGCTCTTTCCTTGGTTCCTCTAGATGTTGGTTTTGAAAACGATCCCGCATACATTCCAAGAAATCCTCTACCTCAGCACCCCTGCCAATTTGATTCACCCAATCTATATGTAGATTGAAGTCACCCATTATAACTGTTTTACCTTTGTTACACGCATTTCTAATTTCCTGTTTGATGCCATCCCCAACCCCTCTACTACTGTTAAGTGGCCTGTACACAACTCCCACTAGCGTTTTCTGCCCCTTAGTGTTTCGCAGCTCTACCCATATCAATTCCACATCCTTCAAGCAAATGTCCTTCCTTTCTATTGCATTAATCTCCTCTCTAACCAACAACTCTACCCCACCTCCTTTTCCTTTCTGTCTATCCCTCCTGAATATTGAATATCCCTGGATGTTCAGCTCCCACCCTTGGTCACCCTGGAGGCATGTCTCCGTGATCCCAGCTATATCATATTCATTAATAACTATCTGCACATTCAACTCATCCACCTTATTACGAATGCTCCTTGCATTGAGACACAAAGCCTTCAGGCTTGTTTTTACAACACTCTTACCCCTTATACAATTATGTCGAAAAGTGGCCCTTTTTGATTTTTGCGCTGGATTCCTTGGCTTTCAATGCCTTGTAACTTTATCTTTTGACTGGTGGCAGACCAAATTCTCTTTGAGATAAATAAAGTTGTATTGTATCGTAATGTATCATATGAAAGACATCATGTATAGTTTTTCTGCTGACTGATTAGCAGCAACTAAAGCTTTTTACTGTACCTCGGTACACATGACACTAACCTAAACTAAATGTACAAACTCCGTACTGAGGATCGAATCCAGGTCTCTGGTGCTGTAAAGGGCCTGTCCCACTTTCACGACCTAATTCACAACCTTTTTTTACTCGTGGACATTTTTCATCATGCTAGAAAAAAACGCCCAGACCTATTTGATGCCCCAAGTACCTATGACCAGCATCATGGCTTGCTATGACCTCCGACAACCTCGTGACGACCATGCTGTAAGTATGAGTCTAGGGCAAACTCGGCAGAAGTCATGAATTTGGTCATGAAAGTGGGACAGGCTGTTTAGGCAGTAACTCTACCGCTGAGCCACAGTGTCACTATAGGAAAGATGTCATTAGATTGGGAAGAGTTTAGAACAGACCCCCTTGCTATTTTCTGAGCTTCCAGGCTTGCATTATAGGGAGACACTGGACAGGCTGCACTTTTTTCTTTGGAGAGTAAGGGGCTGATGGTTGACTTTTTGAAGTGTACAAAATCATGAGGCGCATGGATAAAGTGAACATTCAGTCTTTTCCCCAGACTAGAGGATTCTTAAACTCAAAGCCATGGCTTAAAGTGAGAAGGGTGAGATTTACGAGGGTCCTCGATTGCAATTTTTCACTCTGAGGGTAGTCAGTATCTGGAACAAGCTAACAGAGGAATCTATAGAACCGGAACCAATAACAGCTTTCAAAAGTAATTTGGACTGATACATGGACAGGAAGGGATTAGAGAGGAAGGGGCCAAATGCAAGCAAATGGGACTAGCCTAGAATGCTAACTTGGTCAGCATAGACAAGTTGGACTGAAGGGCCTATTTCTATGTTGTACAGCTTTAGGACTATAATAGACCAACTGGGACCCATTGGGTCCCTGTCACACAGGAGGACTGGCCCCCCAACGCAACCCGTTCCCCAACGCAATATTCCACCACTCACCCGTTCCCCCATATTCCAGCACTCACCCATAACCCCTAACTGTGCAGGACTGAGTGTTGCTCGATTGCAACTTTGTTGCAAGCTGGGCCAGCGAGGAACTATATGACTATTTGAGGTGTAGCATTGTTTTCTCCCAGCGGGTTGTTGACTTTTGGTACATTCCACCTCAAAAATAGGGTCTTTGGATATTATTAAGAGAGGTAGATATATTCTTGAAATGCAAGTGATGAAAGTTTACCACAGTTTGCAGGGAATTGAACCTTGGTTTTGATCAGAGCAGACATGATTTGATTAAACGGTGAATTAAACTTGAGGGGCACGTGGCCTATCGCTCGCTGCCTCTAAGTCCTATGCGTGTGTGCTCAAATATTGCTTATGCTAACAAAAAACATGGTTTGTAGCAAAAGCCTTTCCACCTGTCGATGCTGTCCATGATCCCAGGAGCCAAGAGTCATTACATGCTACTTAACATTTGATATCTGCACTTGTTCTTGTAAACCACAGCCCTGCCCCAAACCAGATATTCACCCAGGCCTATTTTTAAAGGTGCTAATTGACATAGATGTAACCAATTCATCGACTGTGGACAAAATCTGTTGCTTGAAACTTTAGACTCCGTTAATTCTGAACCTACCGCCCAATCTGTGGGTGAACAAATCAATTCATGCATATCTTTTAATTTTTTTTCCCACTTAAAAAAATCAGGAGCAGGTTTTTTTTCCATTAAAAAAAAGCTCAGTTCTACAATTCTCTATTGTTATTATCAGTTTTAAGATGTGTGATTGTTTGCTCTTGGACCTTTTTCAGCACTTATGTTTTTTTTCTAGAAAGGCAGAGAAATGCTGATGATTCTGGCTGGTAAAGTATGCGAGAGCTGGCTTTGTTTGCAATGATGAATTAATGTGTGCAGAAAAAAAAATCGGCTGCCAAATCGATTCTGACAGTCTAACTTGTACTTTGAATAAACATGCATTAATTTTGGAAAGAAGTGAATTTGTAGATTGGGGTTTTTTGTTCACAAAGGTGCTGCCAATGTCTATCAGCCTTGAGGACAGCAGTAGAGGTCTTCTGATTCACTCTGAGAGATGTCAAATCGGAGAACAGGTAACTATGTCTTTCATACCATACAATACAATACGATACAACTTTATTTATCACAGAGAGAATTTGATCTGCCACCCGTCAAAAGATAAAGTTACAAGACATTGAAAGTGTTATGTGCATTATAATAATAATTTTACTTCGTGAAGACCCCGCCAGGCTCGCATGCGCGCATATCGTCGACCGCATGCGAGCGACAGGCAGGGAGGAGCGTTGCTCCTCTACTGCTGGGACCTGCAGGTAAGTAAAAAAAAACTAACCTGCAGTCTTTTTCTTCTAGGTGGCCCTGTCGCAGGGTCTCGAGGCCGCCTCGGATCTGACTGCTGCGGCAGTCAGCGGCGGCTCCAATAGTTGGAGTCGGGAAGCCCGTTGACCAGGAGGCCCGGGCTCATACACTCGCCAGCGGAGGATGACAGAGGCAGCCCGACTCCACACCGCAGCCCGCAGGGGACACCGCGGGCTGGCGGCACTCAAAGGAGTGGGGCTTGCTGGCTTGCCGTCAAAAGTTTTCAACGGCAGAGCGGCAGCCTCAACTTTGCACCACAGCCCGCGGGGGACACCGCGGGCTGGCGGTGTGCATGTAGGAGTGGGGCTTGCAGGCTCGCCGTTCAAAGTTAGGAACGGCAGAGCGGCAGCCCCGACTCTACACCACAGCCCGCGGGGGGATACTGCGGGCTGGCGGTGTGCATGCAGGAGTGGGGCTTGCAGGCTCGCCGTCAGAAGTTTCAACGGCACAGCTGCAGCCCCAGAATGAAGGCAGCGAAGCAGGTCTCCAAGGGCCGTGCGACTTCAGATGGGAATCAGCGGCCACCATTTCAGAAGAACGCAGAGGTTGGGGAGCCCTGCGCAGCCAGGACCCGTCTCTCCACCACGGCTGACCATGGGGCCGTAAAATGGTGGAGCACCGCGCAGGAGCAGAGTAGGCAAGACCTTGACTCCCTACCACTGTCACCTAAGCATAGTGACAGTGGGGCAAAGGTGCGTAAACATGTGACCCGCTCGGCGGCTTGTTTGTCTCCCCTACTATGCAGGTACCAGAGCAGGGAGAGAGCTGCGCACAGGTCATGCCCCTCTGCAGCGGGAGGCATCGACATACCACCGGGGGTAACCTGCTAGATTGCGGGCCGGTGATGGATCTGCTGGAAGTCGGGGAGCCCTGCAGGAGCAGGAGGTACCGGTGTTCCACCGGAACAGGCTGCCGGAGCGCAGACCGGTGGCAGCAGTTTACGGCTAGGCATTCCCGTTGCTACGGGTAAAGCCGGCTATGCGCCGTCACGGACCCGTGTGGTTAAGGGTGACGGCAAGCCTGCACGGACAGCGGAGCCGGTAATGGGGACCGGTACCGATTCCTTCCCTCTGCCTTCCCACCAGGCAGAGGTGCCGCTTAGGTCCGAACGACGACGGACTAGCGGTATGTCCGTGCAGGAGTCGTACAGCCTGCAGGAGCAGGAGGTACCGGCACTGCACCGGAACAGGCTGCCGGAGCGCAGACCGGTGGCAGCAGAATACGGTTAGGCAATCCCGTTGCTGCGGGTAAAGCCAGCCAAGCGCCGTCACAGACCCCTGGGGGTGAGGGTGACGGTGTGCCTGCACGGACCACGGAGCCGGTATTGGGGACCGGTTCTGACTCCTTTCCTCTGCCTGCTTGTCAGGTAGAGAGGCCGCTAAGGTCCGTGAGACACCGGGCTAGCGGGTTGTCTGTGCGGAAGTCGTTCAGTCCCGCAGGAGCGGGTGCTGACGAGTACCTGTCAGCCACTTCGTTGAGGTGTGACCTACTGGCAGAAGCCCAAGCGACTCCTCAGGGCCTGGGGAAGTCGACCTGTTGTCCGTGTGCAGCGGCAGCGGTCGCATGGCTAGGATGGAGCTAATGGTGGAGCAACTATATCAGCGGGACCTGGATCGGCAAGAGCAGGAGTCTCAGCGGTCTGGGAGTCGGATCATGCCGTCACCTTCAATCTCACCTTCGTCCATCGGCAGTGCTAGGAGTCAACAGATGGCCGATTTGACGAAGAAGCGGCAGCAGAAGAGCCCACTGCTCTCGATCCAGAAGAAGAAATTGGAGGTAGTGACGAAATTCCGAAACCTGTATTTCAGGGGAACCGCTGCACTCTACATTGGCAGTAAGTATTAATTTCTTGACGACACACCAGTCCCAAGACCAGTTGCTTTCAGAAACCATGGAGAAGTACAAGGTTCCTGGAAACTGTGTTACCCTGAACGTCCCGAGGGTCAACTCAGCCATCTGAGGGAACATCAGTTCCAATGCGAGGGCACAAGAGGTTAAGAGGCAGGAAATTCTGAAGCTGTTGACGTCGGGCATCACGGCACTCGTCAGGACCCTCGATGGGGCAGGTGTATCCGCAGAGCAGCAGGATGCTCTAGCCCTCCTGTGTAGCACACTTCGGGAAACTGTTTTAGTCAGAGCTCCATCCAGCCCGACATTAACCCTGAATTTGCTGGGTTGGGTCGTACCTCCACCACACCACCAAGACAGCTGTTTGGGGAGGACCTGCCCAAGCAGGTCAAAGAACTTGATGAGGAAGCCAAAAGGGGCTGATGAAACCACCAACATCGGCAAGGGTGCAGAAGACAGCCTTATCCTTCCTCCAAACCTCGGGGCCATCAAGAACACATCCGCACCAGCTCCCCAACAGCAGAAGCCTTGTTAGGGCAGAGCCAGCATAGACTACCTCACCACACACCAGCTGCAGGAACAGGGATTTACCGAGGCGATCGAGCAGCACCCAGCAAAGACGGAATACCAGAAACCACAACGTCAGGCCCGCCGTTAACCATGGAGGTAAGGGGGTCTGGTTCTCTTGGAAGTGCTGCATGCATAACCTCACAAGTAGGAGGGAGGTTACATACATTCTGGGGCTCTGTTTGTCACTATCCAGGGAACAGAGCAATAGACATAATAGACACAATAACAGCCTTGCTTGCGCCAGGGAACCGACTTTATACATGCTGCTAAGCTATTGGTAAATTGGAGCTACATTCCAGCCACATAATTGTGCCGTTACGCTATCAAAGCTTGGGTGAAAAAGCAAAATCTCGGCATTTAAAGCGAATGCTGACAATTACGAGCTTATGCAGCTGCCAATCGAAGCATAATTGAGGTACAATGGTGGATTAGCAATGGTTGTGATTTGCATGAGTCTACTTCTCTTCAATTACAAGGAATAAACTGTTTAGAAACGCTGGGATCATGTCAAGGTCTGCGCGTTAATGCACTAATCTGCAGCATACGTATGTTCGTCTTCAAAATAATACCACTGAGGTGGCATATTAAACCTTATGGGTGGTGTCAAGTTAATATCTTGGGATGAATTGGAAACATTAATTTGGCTCTGGTGGATTGAAAGAAATTTGGGTTCAGCTATGTACCTTCTGGATAAGCTCAATATAGTGGCGGACACCAGGTCACAAGTATTAATAACGACATCAAGTAGATTGAACCTCCAAATATCTGCTAAAATTATAGCCTAATATGGAATACCAGATATCGACCTCTTTGCGTCCAGGTTGAGCCATTGGATACCAACATATGTCTCTTGAGAACCAGATCCTGGGGCAGTGGCGATGGACACGTTTTCGCTACATTGGGGGGAAATGCGGGTTTTCTATGGACCATGGACGTCAAACAGCATCGTGCAGAGAGAGTCCAGTAGGAAGCAGTGCCTCGCCTACATAAGGATATGGGAGGTTTCTGTAGTCAGACCTAGACTATCTACATATCTGCTATACTCTCCAAGGTGCTGGAATACCCATGGGTCATCATTATGATGAGTCCCTCAGTTACAATGCTGTATACAGTGCCAGGAGTGCATTGTCATCCTATCGCTAGATTGGAGTGGGATCTCACCAGCTGGTGTCCAAACTATGAGGAGTATGGTAAATCCATCCCTCCCCGAACATGATATTATATTACCTGAGATTGGAGGTATCGTTGACCCTCCTCAGGAGCTGGTCGCCTATGATGGACTTGCTCACCTTCAAAGTGGTTATGGTAAATGCACTGAACACAGCACAACGGGTCATGACTTTACAGGAATTAAACCTGGATAGAATGACCGGACCATAATAAAGTAACTTCTTTATAGAAGAGTTGCTTACACTACACAGACCTGGGACTACAGGTCTGAAGATGAGCATCAGGTATATGGAGACGGGTCTGTTTTCAGCCATGGAAACCCACGTCACAGGGTGATTGTGCAGACTATCTCCAGATGACTCAAGGTGGTATTCGGTGCAGCAGGTAAGACACTAACATTTTAAATGTCATTCTACCAGGGCTGCATCCACATCAGTGGCAAGGACTATGGCGGTGTTCATGGATTATGGCCTCGCAATAGCGAGCTGGGCCAGTGAATCTACATTCAGCGGTTTTATAACTGACTTATAACCGCTCCCGCAACGTTGGCGGATTCAGTTTTAAGTGCTGTTCCCTAAACGTTTGTCCCCGAGTTCAGGGGGTTATTGTTGTATTAACAAATGTTATTATTTTTCAGCTTGTTCAAGTCTGAAATACGTTAACATACTTCCTCCATCAGAATTACGGCAGTGTGTGAGCATGGGCGTGGTCCAGGGCATGTAATCACAGAGCTTTGAAATCTTCACGAAGTCACTCACATGACTCCGAAGTAAAATAGTAAGATTAAACAAGAACTTACCAGTTTGAAGTTTGATCTTTATTTTATGAGGAGTTACGATGAGGGATTTCGTGCCCTCCGCTCCCTACCCTCTATTATAAATTCAACTGGTATGGTCAAGTTTTAATCTTACTATCTTCGGTTTGTGATCTGTGATTCCACACCGCTGCTTTGAAGAATGTCGCGCATGCGTGCCTGGCGGGGTCTTCACGAAATCCCTCATCGTAACTCCTCATAAAATAAAGATCAAACTTCAAACTGGTAAGTTCTTGTTTAATCTTACTATTAAATTAAAGTGACCAGTTATTGCACAGCACGCGTAATATTGCACAGACATGAAATTAAATGATTGAGTGGAAAAGTCCAGGATGAGAGATGTGTAAAGATGGGGGGGGGGGGGGGGGGGAATGTGAGCTGTATTGTCCAGGATGCTCCGCAGTTTGAGGAGTATCCCCCTTTCCGAGACCACATCCAATGAAGCTTTCACAGAAGCAAATTACAGCACAAAAGGACATTCAGCTGATTAGGTTTACAGTGGTTCACCCGAGCAATCCTATGTCCCATTTCCCTGAAGTTTCACCATTGCCCTGTAATTGTCTGTTAATTACATCTTTCCTTCCATTTTGTTGTTTTCCAGTCAAGCTTATTGGCATACGAGGTACAATGAAAATCTTGCAGCAGCATCACAGGCACATACACTCAGACAACTCACAGAATAGAATTTATACATACAAGACTGTGCAACAAGAAAAGCACAAAAATACACAATTAGAAAACATATCCATGCTCACGCAAGATGCAGTCTGCAGTGTTCCATTGCAGAGGTGGGATTGGGATTGTGCAGGTCTGGTCAACAATTTGATGGCTATAGGAAAATAACTGTTCCTGAACCTGGTAGTGAGGGGCTTCAGGCTTCTGTACCCCCTGTCGATGGTTGCAGTGAGAAGAGGGTACTAGCCGAGCGGTTCAATGTTGCTTTTAATGTCACATGTACAGACACACGGTAAAATTATTTTCTTACATACAGTCCAATACAGTATTTCCAAGCCTAAGCATATCCTTGATTAGCAAGTGTACAGGAATAGTCAACTGAGCCTGCAGGCTTGAGGCTCAAAGCTTTGGTGCCATTTTGGGGATGGTGGGGATCCTTGGTGTTTGATGCCATCTTCTCAAGGCAGCATCTCATGTTGATACTTGATGCCAGCGATGGACAGGGAGCGCTATGCCAGTGATGAACTCGGCTGAGTCCACCACTTTCTGCAGCCCCTAGCATTGGAATTACCATACCAGGCCATGATGCAACCGATCAGGATAATTTCTTCAGTGTAATCTGTGGTAGTTTGTTAGAGTATTTGGTGACATGCCAAATCTCTTTCAACTTCTGATAAAGTACTGCAGATAAAATGTACTGCTGATTTGATCTCCAGCAATGATTGCCAGCCAAGGACACAACAGAGGGACCTGTACGCAACAGATCTGCAAGATGGATTGCAGCAAATTACAAGTGTGTATCCTGCAACCCGGCTGCCTGGGAGGACCAAAATAACTGGTCCACAGAGACACCACCAATTACCGTGCTGACCAGACCACTGCTTTCTGACTTGGCATTGTTCCTGCATCGAACTGCAGACGCTGAAAATCTGAGATTAAAGCAGAGAGTGTTTGAAATGCTCGACAGCTTGGGCAGGGGTATGACTCAAAAGCAGAGAAGGTGCTGAGTGAGAGGAGAAAATGAGAGTCTCAGGTAGACACAAATGGCTGGAGTTACTCAGCGGGCCAGGCAGCATCTCTAGAGAAGAATGGTCCCAACCTGAAACATCAACTGTCCACTTTGGTGTAAACCAGCATCTGCAGTTCCTTGTTATTACATAAGGAGAAATGTACTTCCTCTCACCCAGAGCAATAATAAGATTCCTCTTATCCTCACCTTCCACCAATCCAACTTCTACATTCATTTTGTAAATTCCTTCAGCTTCAGTGAGAAGCTATGATCAGGTATATCTTGCCCATCCAAATGGACCATTCCTTGCGTGACCATCTCGTATACTCTTCATATTGCCAGCATCCCTGCAACTGCAGGAGATACAATCCCTACCTGTCAAGGATCTCGCCCATTCCCACCATCCAGTGACCTGAGCAACCCTGCCATGAATAATGTATCTGTTTAGTGTACTGCATTCCGTGCACAAAATCTGTTCTCCACAATGGAGATAGTAAAGGTTGATTGGGTGAGTGGTTTACTATCTACCTCTGTTCAATATGCAAGGGTGAACATGGACTTCCTGGGGCCTATCACTTACATTCTCCATCCTGCACTCGGATCTCTCTGGTCTTGATATCTTACACTCTTCCAATGAAGACCAATGGAAGACTTAGAAATACATCTTATCTTCCCCTCTGCTTTCCTGCTTTCATTCATCGCCTTCTGTTTACATCATAAAACATCAATATTTAATGCAGGAGTTGGCCAATCAGCTCTTTAAACCTATTATTCACCTATTCCTTCGTTCCGTAGATGCTGCCTCACCCGCTGAGTTTCTCCAGCATTTATATCTACCTTCGATTTTTCAAGCATCTGCAGTTCCTTTTTAAAACTGTTTTGTCATTTGATAAGATTGCGCCTGTTCTGACTGAAACTTCAACCCCACATTCTCATGTTATGTGGTTAAATTCCTTTGCAATAAATGCTGACATTCTGTTAGCTTTCCTACTGGTTTGCAGCACTGCATACTAATGTGAGCCATGCACTGCATCCCCCCAGAACCTCTTAATCCCCAATCTCTGATCATTGACATAATATCTTATTTTTTATGTTGCTCTCCATTTCACATCTTCCTACCTTGTATTCCCTTTCTCCAGATCTTTGCCCACTTGTCTACTTATCTTGTCCCTTCACCAGTCCCTTCACCTCCCCCATCCACTCCTTTCAGGGACCCAAGCAGTCCTTCCAAGTCCGACAGAGGTTCACCTGCACCTCCTCCAACCTCATCTACTGCATCCGTTGCTCCAGATGCCAGCTGATCTATATCGGTGAGACCAAGCGGAGGCTTGGCGATCGTTTCGCCGAACATCTCCGCTCGGTCCGCAATAACCACCCGACCTCCCAGTGGCTCAGCACTACAACTCCACCTCCCATTCCGTATCCGACCTCTCGGTCCTGGGCCTCCTCCACGGCCAGAGTGAGCAACACCGCAAGTTGGAGGAACAGCACCTCATATTCCGCTTGGGGAGTCTGCATCCTCTGGGCTTAAACATTGAATTTTCTCAATTCTGTTAACCCTGGCTGCCTCCTCCCCTTCCCACCTCTCCCTCAGCCCTTGGGCCCTGACATTCCTTCTCTCTCTATCTCTCCCCCACCCAAGTCGCACTAGCTTCTCATTTTCACACTACAAACAGCTTACAATGGCCTGTTTCCTTTATCATTGGTACGTTTTTGCATATCTTTCATTCATTGTTCTTTATCTCTCCACATCACCGTCTATATCTCTCGTTTCCCTGGTCCCTGACCAGTCTGAAGAAGGGTCTCGACCCGAAACATCGCCTATCTCCTTCACTCCTTGGATGCTGCTGCACCCGCTGAGTTTCTCCAGCTTTTTGTGTAACCCTAAATCCCCTCTTGCATCAGATGAATCTGCTGTGATTAACAAACCTTTAGCCCCCTTCCCCAGCTGATGCCAGACTCCACCAGCTCTTGTATAGTTAAAATCTGCAGTCATCAACAACCCATCACAGTTAATCCCTTTGTTCTCTCCAACCCTCCCACATCTGCAATTTAAAATAACATTGATTTCTTCCTCTTCTCAATCATGAATAGAAGTCTTCGACACGAAACATCAATGTTATTTCTCTATTCACATATGTTATATGACCAGCTGAGTATTGGCAGTATTTTTTATTTTTATTTTTGTTTCCATTTATTTGCTGAACTCCCAAGCCATCAACACTGCAGTTGTACCCACCACGAAGGCAGGCTCGACGGACATCTGTCTCTTTGCTGACTCTCGCTCGCAGCCCATTAAAGAATAAGGTGGACCAGTATGGTTCTACAAACAGTTGCTCATATGAGTGCTGGAATGGTTAATCTTCCTTTAGTTAGAAGTTTGAAAATGCTGTGGAAGTCACTGTCTTAACCTTTGGTTTGCGTTTCAGGTGTTCCAACTGTTTCCCCATTACACCCAGAGACAGTAAACTAGTGTTGAATGAAGTAGTGCATGTGCCAGCAGGCATTCCATTGTTAGCTGAAGTGATTGCTCTTTGTGTTTGCAAGTCTGCAAAGTGAGTGAAATGAAGTCACTTCACTGTGAATGCATTTGCTGCCTTACAGCGAATGTAGCGCCAGAGATCCAGGTTCGATCCTGACTACAGGTGCTGCCTGTATGGAGTTTGTATGTTCTCCCCGTGATCTGCGTGGGTTTTCTCCGAGATCTTCGGTTTCCTCCCACACTCCAAAGACGTACAGGTTTGTAGGTTAATTGGCTTGGTAAATGTAAAAGAAAACAACAATTATCCCTAGTGGGTGGAGCATGGTGTTAATGTGTGGGGATCACTGGTTGGCATGAACCGGTGGGCCGAAGGGCATGTTTCCGCTCTGTATCTCTAAACTAAACTAAACTAAACTAATCTAATCATGGAATTTTTGCAATCTCTACAAGTGTGTGAGAACTGTATTAGCTAAATCACTGGTGAAGTTTATCATTTAACACTTTTTCATTTTTTTTTTGTTAGGTGGGTCCACATTGGATGATAGTGTAATTTTGCAAATGTACATTCTTTGCAACACCTCATTATAAAGGAACTGAAGTGGCAACACTTAACAGGTCTTCCGTCTGCCAGAAAGCACTGGAACTAAGCTAACATAGTTCAGGTGCCAAGTACAATCCAGATGGAATTGCCATTCCAGAAGGTTACGATTTTCAAACACCCTCATTTCATCCAATTTGATTATTAAATATTTTTTTATTTCTCTTGAAAAAAAAAATCACTTGGTAGTAAGGAGAATTTCACTTTCTCTCTGAAATATCCTGAGGACATTGATTGTCACAGTGAAGCAATGAAGCGATCATTTGAAGAGGACTACTTGCAGTTGGATAATGGGAAATGTGTACATCAGAGCATAGTGGCAAAAGGTACAATATAGTTGCTGCTGTCCCTTGAATGCTCAATGCTAAGTGTACTTGACTATACGTGATGGACATCTCCAGACCAGTTTTTTGTTGTCAGGTAATGATTGGTGTTGTGAGGGTTCAGGGGTAAGTGAAGTTTTCTGTCCATAGGTCTTCGAGGGATGAGTTGGATGTTTAAACTCTACCGGGTGGATAGCTGTTTAACCAACAAACGTGCTTCTAATTTCTTGGCTTCCACTGTTTCCTATTATAACCTGGTGAGGTAAAGATGTCCTCTGGACCCTTTCTAACTTTGCAGGGCAGAGGCCAATGATACCTGAACCTGATTGCAATTCTAACTTTGGTCTGAGCAGACAAGAGAATCAAAAAGTAGAAGTCTGCTTAGTGGGTTAATACTGGAGTGGAGGACTGCTTCTTCTACACCAAAATAAAATGCTGACTTCCTACCTAGGTCTACCTTTCCCTTTCTACAACACCCTCCCAAGCACCCTTCAAATTATGTTTTTGGAGGTTAGTCTTCATGTGTCGGCCAGCTGGTGATCTCCCTCTGCCTAAACCATGCTCATCCACCAAGCATATACCTCTGTCCCTCCTTTTATTTTACAGGAACTTAAGTGCCAGTAAGCAGATACTGTTTAAGAGCTAAATCTCTCGGTAAACCTTCACTCTTCCATCTCCCACAATCAAACGTGATTGCTCCTGATTTAATCCCCTGTCCAATTGAAAGACATTCCTAACCACGAGTCCATCCATAGTTTTGTTTTCCTGACAGAGACATCTTACACATAACAAGCTAAATGTTAGCTTTGGTTCAATGTCAGTACAATCAATAGAAAAACTGAGAGCTTGTGCTGGTGACTGAGTGATTGCATGCTTGTGGATGTACAAGATATATTATCCTTTTTTTTAAAGTGCAGCCTCTATGCAGTAAGTGGCAAATTTAAATGTACTTCTCTGGCTCAAGAGTTGGTTAACATATCACAAGAATGCTCAAAGTGGCAAGAAAATACCAGCCTATTTTTCTCTAAAGAGGGAAAATGAAAGGTGACATGTCCAAAAACAAATGTATTTTTCTGCTGGACATGATTTCTCGAAACACTGTATAAATAAGGAGTGTAATGATGGGTGCAGTGCAGTACAATATATTTTATTATGTTGACTTCATGCTACCTTCTATGATCTCTGAGTTACAGTGTTTTCTGTGTTTAAAGTACATTTCATAATCACTGAAAAACCTGTAAAACCTACAGCTTTCTGATATCTGATATAAAATTAGAAACTTAATGTTTGGTAAATTTATGATGGCGGAGCGGGAGATGTGCTGCCTTACAACACCACAGGTGCTGTCCGTACAGAGTTGTACGTTCTCCCCGTGACCACGTGGGTTTTCCCTGGGTGCTCTGGTTTCCTCCCACACTCCAGACATACAGGTTTGTAGGTTAATTGCCTTCAGTAAAATTGTAAATTGTCCCTAGTGTGTGTAGGATAGTGTTAGCGTGTGGGGGTCGGTGGGCCGAAGGGCCTGTTTCTGCGCTGTATCTCTAAACTAAACTAAACTAAAATAAAATCTATAAATGCTTTATAGATGTTTATTTTATGAAAATTTAAAGGATCATGTTTAGTATTATGAAAGCGGACGACTTATTTGAGATCCTTCCAAGTAGTGTCTACAGGGCAACACAGTGGCACAGTGGTAGAGGCTCTGCCTCACAGCACCAGGGACACGGGTTCGATCCTGACTACGGGTGCTGTCTGTACCGAGCTTGTACGTTCTCCCCGTGACCTGTGTGGGTTTTTTCCGCGATCTTCGGTTTCCTCATTCACGCTCCAAAGACGTACAGGTTTGTAGGTTAATTGGCTTGGCATAAATGTAAAAAGAATTGTCCCAAGTGCGTGTCGGGTAGTGTTAATGAGCAGGGATCGCTGGTCGGTGCAGACTTGGTGGGCCGAAGGGCCTGTTTCCGCACTGTATATCTCTAAACTGAACTAAACTAAACCAATGGCCGTGAGATGCCTATGCATGAATGGCGTCCCTCAGTCCATTTATCAAATATTTTCCAATGTTCTCAGTGGGAATCTCAGCTTCTTCCTCACGTGAGTGCTCTGCACCTCCAGAAGCATCTCAGTCAATAAAACACCTATAGTCTGAGTGAAGTTTCTCAGTTAAATTGTCAGACCTTCCCCTCCTATCTGCTGAGGTATGGTGTGTGAGCTTCTTAAAAATAGTTTCACTCAAAATTATTCCTGTATTTTCAATGTCACGATGATTGCCCCATCAGTATAAAATGATTATTTGGAATGGAGGTGTCTCCATTCCTTTAGAAAATGTCGTTCTTGGTAACTCGTGGAAATTGTTTCTTAATTAAATTTACTCATGCGAAAATTTAAATGTTTAGGCAACCTGTAGATAGGTTTTGTGCGTATGTGTTTATGAGACAATTATTTCTGAGAATAGAAATGGGTGTTTTCAGAAGTCTCTGCGACAATCTACCTACCTTTTAAGGTGAGGGACGAATAATAATTTAGCCTGGGAATAACATTTTTGCGGCTGATTCCCTGGTAGTAAGACGAACAGTGCTGCATGTAGTGCTGAGGCAGAAGATTTTGGTTTAGTTTAGCTTAGGGATACAGCGTGGAAACAGGCCCTTTCGCCTACTGAGTCCACGCCGACCATCGATTCCCATACATTAGCACTATCCAACCCACTAGGGACAATTTACAATTTTACCAAAGCCAAATAGCCTACAAGTCTGTACCTCTTTGGAGTGTGGGAAGAAACCGGCGCACCCGTGCAGGTCATGGAGCGAATGTATAAACTCTGTACAGACAGCACCTTAGGCCAGGATAAACTGTGCCGCCCTAGAACTTTCTATTCTGTATAACTTTCTATAATCTTGATGAATGACAGGGCAGGCTGGGGGGCTGAATGGCCTAATATCGCCCCTATTGTTGAGTGTATTTTTAGGTATGTTCACTGTCTCTCTAGCAGGCACAGTGATGAAGACTGGACTATTCTGTGGTGAAGAGGTAACGACTTGCCTGTAGTTGAAACTGACTGTTATGAGATGCTACATACATCATGATGCTACGCCAAGTTGTATGGTAACATCCAACCTATTTGGCTCTGTAATCAATGGCGTCAAAGTGGTCTCAATTGTTAAGGAATGTACCGTGCAGTATGTTCTAACCATTTGAAAAGTATCAGTTTTAATTTAGTGCTAAATATGATACCATATTTTTTTAAATGCATGAGCGCTGTGTTGGTGGATCATGCTACAATGGTGCTGCCAAGTTTTTAATGACTCGCAGATATCCTGGAGAGTGCTGGATGAATCCGTGATCCATGAGGAGATTGATCTAGAAATCGGCAAGCGTTAACATTGTGTAAGATCAAGGTCGACACCACTGGTCCATGGTGTCTAACATGAACTCATGTTGAGAATTGGCACAGAACAGTCAGAACCACTCTTGTTGACACCTTTACTGCTTGCCCAAGAGTCAGAATGATTAAAGCCAATAGAAGTGTGATTTGGGTGGGATGCACCACAGGTGATTAATGCAATAACACTTGACTAGCTTTACTCCAACCCTGCCTAACCTATAGTATGTTGAATTGTCATGAGCATTGTGGCGGATGCCTTGCCAGTTGTGGACTTTTGCGTAGGAAGGAACTGTAGATGCTGGTTTGCACCGAAGATAGACACAAAATGCTGGAGCACCTGTTGTTGCTGGAAGGTTGGAAAATAAATGATGGGGCTTGAAGGTTAGAATTTGCAGGTATTTGAGAAGTGCTTTTTGTTTGCTGTACATCTGGTGCACTTCAAGTTGTAATGCATCATTACCCAGCAAAAATGCTATACTGTTGCTATGGAGCAAGACTTTGTTCTGCTTTTCTCATTACACTGCTGACGGAAGCAACATTGCCGCCAGGAAAGTAAAGTATTTGTTTTCACAATGGAGAACGATACCTGATAAATTCTGGCAGTGAGGTATGACCCAGAAGAGAAAAGTTCCATGCTGACAATGGTGTTGCATTCTCTCTATGGGAATCTTGCTGGCAGTGTGGTTGGCTCATACACTGGTTGCAATTGCTCTGGAAGCTAGCTCAAGAGAAAATTCAAAGGCACTCCTTTCTCAGATCTGGTCCAATGAAGTGCCAAATTAAATTAGCATTGCCTTGAGAAAGGTTGTTCAACTTCCCTGGTAACTGCTGCACTGGCACCACCCAGTGGAGACCAACAGGAAGGGTGTGTGTGTGTGTGTGTGTGTGTGTGTGTGTGTGTGTGTGTGTGTGTGTGTGTATGCATGTATGAATGTGTGTGTGATACTGTGAGACCTGTGTGCATGAACACGGAACACAGATCAAGACAGTGCAAGAACAGACCCTCCGGCCAACCCTGTATGTGCCAACCACACTGCCAGCCTGACTAACCCCATCAGCCTAAGCAATGCCCATATCCCTCTAATATCTGGAATAACTCCATGGGTCAAGTAACATCTCCGAAGAACAAAGATAGGCGATGTTTTGGTCCCCAAGGTCCCCAACTGAAAACATTGATGCTGCCTGTTTCGTTGAGTTACCCCGGCACTTTGTGTCTTTGTTTGTAAACCTGTATCTGTAGTTCCTGGTGCCTCCCGCTGTTACCTGCTTGTTCATTTGCCCAAATACCTTTAAAAATTTGGTAACACTTATATATTTCTTTCACCTCCCCACGCATCACTTTCTACCACTCTGTTAAAAATCTTGCTGCACATTAACACCCTAGTTATTCCCTCTTCTCCTCCATTCCAATAAGCAAAAGGTACAACAGCTTGAAAGCAGGTACCATCAGATTCAGGAACAGATTCTTCCCAGCTGTTAGCATACTATGAAATGGTCCTATCATAAGCTAAGGGTGTAGTCCCGATCTTTCAATCTACCTTATTGCAGTCCTTGCATGTTTTTTTTAACCTGCACTATCTCTGTAACTGTAACACTATGATACTGTAACATGTTTTCAACGATGATGATGATGATTCAAGATTCCTCCTCTCATCTTATGCTAGGCCCTCCTGCTTTTGACA